>BQNB010139198.1:0-17592 GCA_026074375.1 Tanacetum coccineum
CAAAATATCTAAGAAATATCTTTTCACTTTTCTCACTAACCTCTCTCTAGTTTCTCTCTCTAAAACAACTCATCTCTCTTTCTCATTTCCAGTTCTTGATCTGTGATTGATTCGTGTTATGAAGTGTTAACGGGATCCTACATAAAATATAGAAACATCTCTATTGTTGTCTTCCATTAAAGAAAGTATTTTTTTTAAAGAAAGTTTTTGTTGTTTTAAACGTGTCTCATTCATAGGGTTAAACTTACAGTTGGGGTAATGAAAATTACCATTCGTAATGGGGTCGGCTCTTAAACTTTGGGACAAAACTTTCAACATGACTTCTTAATCAACTCACCATTTGGTCCATCTGGTCGTTCCATATTTGGATAAAAATACTTCCAACATTTGGGTTTTTCGTTTCATACTCCTCCACTTGGCTTCCTTTGTTCTTCTTGTTCTTCTTGTTGTTGTTCTTGTTGTTGTCATCTTCATTTAATTAATGACCTAAATCATCGTTGTTAAGGTTTAGAGTCTTGGCCAAAACAAACATTTAAAATAAGAAAAAATTACAAGTTTCGTCTCTATGGTTTACCTTAAATAACATTTTGAGTCCATATTTGATTTTATTTACGCCACTGATCCCTGATTTTGAAACTTGTAACACTCACAATCCTAATTTTGGATGGGTGTTAACTTATTTTGTTAAGTCTAATAATTGGAGGGGTAGTTTCATCTTTTTCATTTCATTCACTTAATTAATGAGTCTGCACTATACACAACTCCACAACCCTAAAACTTCACAACCTAACTCTTTGACTTAACGCCTCCCTCCCCACTCACTACAACTAGATCCGCCTCCACCAGCCCTCACCTCACCGGAAACCCACTTTATATTCTCTCCCATCATCTTCAACCTCCATCTGTACCTCTTCTTTTATCAAATTAAATCACTATCTAATCATCATCATCTTCAACAATTCAAACCAAGTGTAAAACCTAGATCTAACAACACAAATCCAAATTCCTATAAGTCATCATTATTTTCAATCTCCTGTTTTTCTTAGCAAATTATACATATATGTAATTACAAACCTCAATATTCTTACCCTTTTTCCTTTAATCACATATGACAACAATCAAAATTCCATAGCCTATATGTAAAACCCATATCTAATAACACCAATCCAAATTCCCTTTTCAATATTTTTACCTCTTTTCCATATCAAAATTAAGATAGCAAAAATATTTAAACATATATAAAAGATAATCGATATCAACCATATAACCGGTTGCGTCGTCGTTTGGTTGTTGGTCAACGTCGTCCGCCTGGATGTCGATCAACGCCTCGTCTCCAGTAGCACCTAGGTTTTTATTTGGGTTTTGATAAAGTGAGTTTTGAGCATAAAATTTAATGTTTGTATCTTAAGAGTTGGAGGATGTTTGGTTCTGGTTTTTCCACATAAATAAATAGGGGCGTGTTTGTTTCGCTTGGTCCAAGTTTATGTCGGGTTTTTTCCATTTTAAAGCAAACGGACTTGAAAACTAGAAAAAAAACTTGGAACCAACACCGGACCGATGATTATTCGATTCGGTTCTGTTTATATTCGGTCAGTCTTGAATCAAACAAAGACGAAAATAACAACAAAAAGAAGAATGCCAACAAACATAAAAGGAAACCAAGTAGAGGAGTGGGAAATGAAAAAACATGAAGTATTTTGATCCATAAATGGAATGATCGAATGGACCGGATGGCGAGTTGATTAAGATGGCCAATTGTAAATTTTGTCTTAAACCTTTTAGACACGACCCCTTTATGTATGGTAAAAAAATTGAATTTTAATTACCCCAACTGTAAGTTTAACCCTATGAATGGGTACGTTTAAAACAACAAAAACTTTTTTTACGATACAAAATTGGAAGTATGATGAGAAAGCTATGCAAAGCTCTTGATTGAACTTATTTTAGCCGAACTACCCTTTAAGTTTTTCAAACACCCGACTTTCATTAAATATTCAAAGAACTTGCACCCAAATATAATTTGTCATCTGGTCACACTATCTCTACGGATGTTTCTAAGTTTTACTTTGAAGAAAAAATGAAACTAGTTAAGTTTTTAGGCAACCAGAATCACACTATCTACCTCACAACGGATACATAATTGTCAAAAGATTAACTATATGGTGATAACGACACATTTATAGATGATGATTGGGTTATGCATAAACGTGTCGTAAATTTCAATTGCATTAATAGTCATAGGGGAGAATACATTGGGATGATACTTTTAAAGTGAATAAACGAACAGGAAATTATAAATCTTATGACCATTACAGTTGCTAATATTAATTCAAATGATAAAAACACTTAAATATTCGATACATCACCTACCAAGTATGTATGACAGTGATAAACACTTTCATATAAGGTCTAGTTGTGAAAGATGGTTTAAAAGTGCATGAAGATGAAGTTGAGACCATAGATTTAGTGGTTAAGAGCATTAAATACCCTAGTTGACCATATGAGAAGTTTAAAGCTAGCAGAAGACTTGTGACTTAAATTAGTTTTTGATTGTAGAATGCCTGATGAGGAGGATTTCAACATGTGATATATTCAAATCCGCCATTGATTTACAATAAGCGTTTTACAATCATCAGATGAATAATGCTTCTTTTTCCATTGATCTTAACGCAATACCCCATCGTACCAACTTGTCAAAAAATTTGTGACTTTTGGAAAAATTCAAAGAGAAAACCAAACTTATATCAACCAATCTAGTCACGTTGCTCATTTAATTTATAGCAAGATACATGATGTTGACAAGCTTCTACGTGAGTGAGAATTAGTGCCAATTGCCCAAGTCTAATTCATTAGTCTCAAAAATGTGTTTAAAGTATTACAACAACCAAATTGAAAACTTGCAAACAGCTAAGTTTTTTAATGGTACATGTTTGTTAGGTGCGGGACTATTGAACGTACTATATGAAGACTTGGTCTTCATGCACGTATGAGATGGTTACTTTCTAGATCTATATCTTACAAATGCAAGCTACATAGGTTAATAAAAACAGTATCAAACCTTCACTTTTCAAATGTCTTCATCAAGATACTCCTATAAGTCCTCTTATCGTATAGGAATATCTAAGTCTTCCTAGAGCATAAAAATCCTCATTCCCATCTTCTAAAGGAATATTCAAGTCTTCCTCGAGATTAAAACCCTCATCTTCCAAGAGTTCATCAAGATACTCGTCTTCTAGTTTCGATCTGGAAAAAGATTCTTGCTTGAAATCTGAGTCCGGGCGGGGGCGGGGGGGGGGGGCGGCCATTTTGTATTTACAATAATCCTGTTATAAACAATCATCAGAAATATAATGCTTACTTTTTCCATTTGATCTTAACGCAATACCATCGTACCAAACTAGATCAAAAATTATGTGACTATTAGTAACAATTCAAAGAGAAAACACACACAACTTATAACAACCAATCGTCAGATCGATGTTGCTCATGTCGTTACGAAGTTATAGCAAGATTAACATGATGTTGACAATCTTCGACCGTGAGGTGAGAGCTGTATCGAGTGCCAATTTTCCCAAGTCTACATCTTCCATTAGTCTCAAAAATGTTTTTCAAAAGTATTACAACTAACCAAATTGATAACTTTGCATAACAGCTACGGTAATATTTAATGGTAACCTTGTTATAATAGTGATCTGTACTATTGAACGTACTATATGTAAGACTTGGTCATCCTTGCACGAATGAGATGGTTACTACTTACTAGATCTATATCTTACAAATGCAAGCACAGTTAGGTTAATAAAGAACAGCGTCAAACCTACACTTTTCAAATTGTCGCTCATCAAGAAATCTTCCTCCTTATCCTCTTACGAATAGGAATATCTAATTCTTCCAGGAAGCATAAAAAACCTCATTCCCCCATCTTCTAAAAGGAAATTACAAGTCATCCCTCGAGATTAAAATACTCGTCTCCAAAGTTCATCAAGATCTCGTCTTCTAGTTTTCAGATCTGGAAATATGATTCCTTGCTTGAAATTGAGTCGAATCGATAATGTAATTTTCTGTTCGAGCCAGTACCAACCCTAGAATTTCAAGGGAATTTGAGACAAAAGAAATCATTGCCTTAGAAAATAATCCCTGAATAAAAGGTATTTATTGCCCAATAAAGTGACTAGTCCTCTATTAATAAAGCTAAGTTAGTATATGAGAATCCTTTTAATGCCAAAAGTTACTTAATGCGATATAGCCTATAGTAAAAATGAATAAGTAGGTCATGGGAATTTCCCATGCACTAATGTAGTGTAAGTATAAACATCACCGAAGGTTCCAAATAAAGTATTTAATTTCTTTTATATATAAATTTAACCACCATGCGCCGAACTGACCTAATAGTGAGCGACCTGACTTACCATAAGATAGTTGAGAGTGTTCAAGTCTTACTAGGTGACCAGTAGATCAAAGAATTGTCCACGTGATACTTGGTTTAGTGTGGCGTATATGAGAGTAAAACAGTGTTAAGAAGATCCATTTTGTGTAATCAAGAGCCTTATCCCAAGCACATGTGGGTCCAATAGTCATATGCTAAAAGATCCAAGCGTTCAAGTGAACCCCCGCGTTGAAAGATAAAGGTCAAAGTTGTTCGCCGCTGATAAGAGTTCAAAGGGCAAAGCTATTACTATTTCTTTACTTCAGCTATATAATGTCTATTTCAATCATTTGCTCATTCCGGTTACTATTTTCTAAGTGTTTTCTCTAGAATCATCTATGTTATGTTAAGAGGTTGAAACCTTAGTATTGTATTATCACCTTTAAGTTTTCTTGTAATTTGTAAAGACTGCCATTCTTTGGCTTGTTTGTTTATGTAATAAAAGAAATGAGCCAAGGGGAGGTTAGATGGGTTCACTATAATCTATGTGTTTCTAGGCTTTGATTATAAGTTTTTATATGGTATCAGAGCCAGATTGGCTCGATATCAAAGTCTAAATCGATTTTATAAAATTAGGGTTTCATCTGAAATTTGGGGGTTTTATTCTAGTGGTTAGATCAGGTGGTTAATTGGTTTCTTGAGTGATTTGAGTATTCAATTGTTCGGATCTGGTGTTTAATTGAATTTTCAAGAAATTAAGGTTTCTTGATTTTTGGGGGTTTGATAAGATCCTGGTGTTTTAGCTTATATTAGAGCTGTATTAGTGATTAATTATTGTTATTCACTAATCTTGGTGTCGAATTGGGGTTTACTGTATCAAACCCTAATTCGGGTTGATTTCTTTATATTTCTTGGTTGTTTTAGTTAATTGCTCATTCATTGCATAAGGTTGTTGCCATTTGTTGATTTAACCCTAATCTCAAAAATTAAGGTTTTTTAATTTTTGATCAATTAAGTCTTAGTGTAAGCTTCTTTATCTAATTGTTTGTTTTCTTTGTTGTTTCAGGTAGTTATTTCTGCTGTGCTGTTGTGTTCTCAAGATCGGCTTGATCTTTGTAGTTGGTATTTTGGATTGGAAGCTTGTGTGCTCTGTAACACCTCTCATACCCTCTTGTAGGTTTATTTTCTAGGTTTTTTAGGTTGTTTTTTGGCAAAGGGTTTAGTTCAAGGGATCTTGTTGTTGGTTTTGTGGTTGGAGTTTATTTGTGATTGAATGAGTTGGTGGTATCATAACCCTGATATAAAAATTTGTTTTTTCTGTAGTCAAAACTGTAATCTTATCTCGAAATATTGCCTTGAATTGCTTCCCTTGAGAAGTGTGGAATCCTGGTTGATCTTGATAAGAGTTTATCTATTTTTTTTGTTATATATGGGTTCTGATTATCACCATAAAGGTGGTTGTCTGTTGTTTTGTTGCTTTCTTGTTTGGTTATGTTGTGTGTTTTGTTTTAGTGCTATCATGATGGTAGTGAAGACCCTAAGAAAAAAGAGATTGAGGGGGGCAGTAATGAGTTGAAATTAGACATTTATGACCTATTGTATTTACACCCTCAGGATATTGGTTCTCAACTTATTAGCTTTAAGATTAAAGGTACTGAGAACTATAAGGTTTGGTCTGCTGTTGTGCAGCTGGCATTACATACCATAAATAAAATTGGTTTCATTAATGGAAAATGTGTTAAAGAGGAAATGTTGATCCCTTGCAAGATCAGTGAGACATGTGTAATGCTGTTGTTTTGTCTTGGTTACTGGGAAGTGTGTCTCAAGATGTTTATAAGGGTTAAATTTTTTCAAAAAATTCAAAAGATGTTTGGGATGAATTAAAATAGACTTATAATAAACAGGATGGTTCTATTATTTTCAATCTTCATCATAAAATCTACACTTTAACTCTATCTGGTATGTCATTGTCTGAATATTATCATGAATGTAATGCCTTGTGGAGGCAATTTGATGCTTTGATTGACTTACCTGGTTGTTCTTGTGCTGTTGTTCCTAAAGTCAAGGAACATGGTCAACTCTTAAGGTTGATGCAGTTCTTGATGGGGCTTGATGATATGTATAGTTCTATGAGAGGTTTAATTCTGACCACAGGACCTTTACCTGATGTTAGATCTGCCTTTGCTACTCTGTTTAGAAATGAATCTCTTTGGAATAGTGGTTCATCTTCTAAGTTTGTTAAGACTGGACCAAGTGCTTTTGCAGCTAGGCCTAGTAATGGTAATAATTGGAACTCTAATAAAAATGGTAATAATAATAATAACTCTAGAAATAATAGAAGGTTTGACAGGAGAGTCCAAACCTTGTGTAAGCATTGTAACATGGACATGGTGCACTATTGACAGATGTTTTGAGTTGGTGGGTTATCCCCCACCAATGTTATAAAATGATATATTCAGGACAAAGTAATTAAAATAGTGCTACAAGAAATGACAAAAAGACAAACAGGAAGAAGTAAGTGCCCCTAACACTCTCACTAATGAATCATATCAGATACTGATGGTTATAACTTAGATGATTCAAGTAAACCTATCCAGAACTCATGCTATTGTTGCGGGTACTTTTCAAAATATAATATAAGTGTTATTAGTTTTTATACATGAAGATTTTTCATATAACACTAACATAAGTACTATATAGCACCAAAATAGGATTTGGATTATTAAATATCAGGAGCCATCCAACATATAACAATTTGCTCAGACTTTTTATATGATATAATTGATGTACCTGATTTATATTTAATGTTACACATCCTAATAGACTGTGTGTGAACAAGTAAAAGAATAGAGAGGTGAGGGAGTATACAAATCGTAAAATGGATTTGATTATAAGGATGGTGTTGGTTGTCCCTGGGTATCATGTGAGTTTGTTATCTGTTCACAAGTTGTTAAGAGACAATACAGTAATTGTAAGTTTTAATGATTCTAAATGTAAAATTTAGGATTTAACTCAAAAGTTCCTGAT
This sequence comes from Tanacetum coccineum, assembly GCA_026074375.1. Taxonomy (NCBI): domain Eukaryota; kingdom Viridiplantae; phylum Streptophyta; class Magnoliopsida; order Asterales; family Asteraceae; genus Tanacetum; species Tanacetum coccineum. The sequence goes on from BQNB010139198.1 coordinate 7,394, forward strand.
AGGGATAGGGACTGGTAGTGAGAGAGGAGGTCTATACTTCTTTGATGAAGGTAAAAGTGTGAATAATAGTAATATAAAAAGAAGTCAAGTGTCCACTAACATTTGGCATAATAGACTTGGACACCCATTTGACCAAGTCTTAACTATTTTAAAAAACAAAATTAATGATCTTAATCAAATTAAGTCTGATCCTTATGAAGTTTGTCACGAGGCTAAACAAACTAGAGATCCTTTCCCTCTAAGTATTCATAAAACTGAAAGTCTAGGTGATCTGGTTTACCTTTATGTGCGGGCTCCTTACAGAATTAGAAGTAGAGATGGATTTAAGTATTTTCTTACTGTTGTTGATATGATTCGCAGAGATGTTATTGGGTTTTTTTAAATGCAAATAAAAAAAAAACGCCTTTAAAAGGGTTTATGAAAATATAAAGTAGAGGATTTATAATTTGATAGAAAAAAACCATTAATACACGTTTTAAAATTTTAGAAGTGATAATGTACTACTTGAATTTATAAATAAAAGTTTGAAACTTTTGTGAAAAGTAATGGGATTATTCATCAAACTTCTAATTCTTACACAGCCCAGCAGAATGGTGTTGTAGAAAGAAAGCATAGGCATTTGTTGAACACTGCTAGAGCCCTCATGTTTCAAGGGACTTACCTTTAAACATGTGGCCTGAATCTATTCTAACTGCAACTTACTTAATTAACAGGTTACACACTGTTGTGTTATCTAGTAGAAGTCCTTATGAGTATGTGTATAAAACTGAACCTAATCTCCTTCATTTAAAGACTTTTAGCTGCTTGTGTTTTTCTACTGTTTTAAATGAGTCTGATAAATTTGGATCTAGAGTTGATAAGTGTGTCTTTGTTGGATATGCTTTTGATAAAAATGGATATAAACTGTTTAATCTGGATCAAAAGAAGTTTGTGTTTTCAAGAGATGTTAAGTTTTATGAGATTGTGTTTCCTTTTAAAAATAACTTTTTTTACTAAAGAGTTTGTCTTTGAAGAAAGTAGAGTGAATGATTTAATTTTTTTAATGAAATGAGTGATAGCAGTCTTAGTTCCTAATGATCCGCACTGATGATAGGTGAAAGTGCAATAATGTTAAACCACTGTCTGAACCTAAGAGAAGCAATAAGTCTAGAGACAGCACTAAAGAGAGGCTGCTAAAAGATCAGTGTAATAATCAACTGATAATACATATACTATAGATCTTTTAGGTAGCTCATCTAGTAAGAAGGTCAATAAAGATCTCTGAATGCAACTGAGACTGATATCTTAGAGGGTATTCAGGATACTACTTAAGATGATAATAAATATGAATTTGAGTAGAGAGGATATAGAGAACTTTGGTTAGTTGTTTGAGACACAAGAATAAGCAGTGGGTTAAAACCTTAGGAGATCTAGTAGAAAGACTACTTTACCTTCTAAATATAATGATTATGAGCTGAATAAAAATGTGAAATATAGTATAAACAAAGTTGTGAACTATTCTCATCTGAGTTTAGAGAACTTTGTTTTTACTACTAGTCTTAATAAATTCATGAGCCTTCTACTTATGCTGAAGCTATTAAAGACAGTAAATGGGTAGAATCTGTGAATCAAGAGATAGAAGCTCTTAATAGGAATAATACTTAGATTATAACAGATTTTCCTAACAATAGAAAGGCTATTAGATATAAATAGATATATAAGGTTAAGTATAAAGAAAATGGTAAGGTAGAAATGTTTAAAGCAAGATTAGTTGCTAAGGGTTTTAATCAAAGAGATGGTATTGATTAGAGTAGGAACCATTTCACACCTATAGTAAAATTGTTACTATAAGGTGTATTCTTATATTACCAGTTAGTAATAAAATGGCCTTTGTTTCAACTTTGACATACACTAATGTTTAAGGTAAATTATATGATGATTTAGAGATGTCAATAGCAGAAGGTATTCTGATTAAGGAGATAAGAGAAGTTTGTAACTTAGTTAAGGTCCTTTTATGGACTTAAGCCAAGCTCCTAGGAAGTTGGAATGAGAAATTTGACATATGTCTTATTGAGAATGGTTTTAAGCGCAGAGTCATAATGATTTATCATTATTTGGTGAAAAATGATAAAGAAGTTATTCTTGATACAAATTGTATATGTGGATGATATATAATAACTAGGAACAATATTTTATGAAATTAACAAATTTAAATAGTTTATTAGATCAAAGTTGTTGATAAAAGATTTGGGTAAATTGAAATATTTTTTGGGAATTAAAGTTCTTGATATTGAAAATGGCATTTGTTTAACTCAAAGGAAGTACTACAGTGAGTTTCTTAATGAATTTGGTATGGTGGCTTGCAAACCATGCAGTACACCTATTGAGGTTAATCCTGAAAATAAAAAGATTATTTCAAAGTATAGGGATGATGTTCCTTTAACTGGAATTACAAATTATCAAAAACTTGTGGGGAAGTTAATATACTTAACTATGACTAGACCTGATATTTTATATACAGTGCACTGTCTTAGTCAGGTTATGCATAGTCTAATGCAGTCTCATATGAGACTTGTATTCAGGGTTCTAAGATACTTAAAAAGAGAACCTGGTTTGGGTATCACTTTCAAAGAAAGTGATAACAATAATTTGAAGGTTTTTGTAGATTCTGATTGGGCTAAGTGTAAAGTGACTGGAAGGTTTATAACTGGTTATACTGTGTTTTTGGGAAACAGTTTGGTTTCCTGGAAAAGTAAAAACAAGCTGTGGTTTCAAGATCCTCTACTAGTACTGAGTATATGGCCAATTTCCAATGTGTGCTATGATAATGGGTTATGGATAAAAAAGGTGGTGGCATGATTTCAAGTTAAAAATTAGTATACCTATGGAGAATATTTGCTTGTGACAATAGTTCAGGTGACAATAGTGTTGCAATCTTGTTTTGCATGAAAGAAGTAAACATTTTGAAATTGACATATATTTTCTTAGAGAAAAAATTGCTGTTGGTTTTATAAAAACAAAAAAAGTGCAGTCTGAAGAAGAAAATGTGGCAGGCATTTTTACTAAGGGTTTGTTAATAGCAGATCATAACAAGTTTTGTAGGAATTTAGGTTTGTTCAATGTTTTTCAGGTATAAGGTTTATGTGGGAGTGTTAAGAAGTCATTTTGTGTATTAAGCCTTATCCCAAGCACATGGGTTCAGGAGTCATTATGCTAAAGATCAAGCTTCAAGTGTACATGTGTTGAAAGATAAAGGGCCAAAGTTGTCAAGCTTAGAAGAGTTTAAGGGCAAAGTTGTTACTTCTCTACTCCAGGCTATATAATGCCTATTCCACTCATTTTTTCTCATTCCAGTTACTATTTTCTATGTGTTTTCTCTAGAATTATCTCTGTTAGGTTAAGAGAGTGAAACCCTAATTTTGTATTATCATCTTTAAGTTTTCTTGTAATTTGTAAAGACTGCCATTCTTTGGCTTGTTTGTTTAAGTAATAAAAGAAGTGAGCCAAGGGGAGGTTGGTTGGGTTCACTATAATCTGCGTGTTTCTAGGATTTGATTATAAGTTTTTACAAAAAGACTCACCCTCTTCAAGTATCTGAACATAAAAACTTACTCTTTACCAATTACCATTACAAATCTAACAACAACTTTATAGGTAGCTAGGAACCAAACTTATTTGATTAAATAGATACATAATATGAAGTATGATAGGATCTCAAAAGTATAAAAAAAGTGATCCTATCCAAAATAGACAACTTCCCATCATTGAATTCTTATTATATGTAGTGATCGTACAATATTTTGCACATTTTTTATCAGGGTATACATGAGGACAGACTTGGATACTTCAAATGCTGTTGTGAATGTACTGAAATAAGACATGAAAATAACTCTTTGGTTAGTCCGAAGCACAGTGATGGACCCTACGAACCGACTACGACTAGGAATAAGATGTCATGCAAACTGGTTGGTATTTTAGAGAGAGAAAGTAGTGAGGGAATAAAAATATACTTGATTTGTGCAAATGAGTTGGCTATTAATCGGCAAACCCCTAGAATGACCCTAGATCCTTCTATGTGTCTCAACCAATTGAACTGAGAATCGCATGATCTCGCTAGCCAATGATAGGTAGCATATGTTGAGGCTACGAGATCATGCCCATTAATAGATAGCGCAGCTATCTTTGTATGAGCGCGGGGGGGGGGGGGGGGGGGGTGGGGGGGGGGGGGGGGGGGGGGGAATAAAGGACGACTGTTGTCCTTGTTGAGGTCCACAAAATATTATGTTTTGTTTTTTTTAGCGCGGAGCGTGTTATCAATCCAGGCTTAGTTACCTCCGAAAGCTTATAAGGCTCCGATTGGAGTCCTCTTTGATGTGGTAATTGTGAATTCCTTACGGTACCTATTAGGCTTATTACGCAAATTGTGATCACTATGAAGTGCCACTTATACAACATCAATGTTAGACTATGGCCGTAATAATGGGGTACACCATAAATTCCTTCAGTCTGATTATTATATGTTTAAGTCCTTGAAGCATAATCCATCGGACTCTTTGTCGTCCGTAGCATATTTTGGCGTCTTTTGAGAAATACGTCTTTCAAAATTAAAATGTCGAGCTTCCAAAACGAATTTTCGACGCTGGCATTTTCCTTTTTGGATGTTTGTAACTTGATTTGCCTACACTGCTTGAACCTCCGCATGGCAATCCATGTGTTTTTAAGTTTACACCGTTTGTTTCGCCTAGTGGGGCATGTGTACGGTCCAGATTCGCTTGTGATTACGGTTTAAATAATTTCATTCTCTTTCCTTTCTCAATTTTTACCGTCCTTTCCTAGAAACCCTCCGCGCCTCTTTCTTGTTGGTGAATAACCTTATTTCTGGCGAGCCTATCCAGCTTTAACAATTTTTGTTTTTTACTTGAATTAATTTCCTTTTTTTGCGATAACACCTCTTACCGTTATGTCTTACGAATTTTGGGGTCTTTTACTTGTTCGGACATTTTGAATTTAACCGAAAGCGAGTTCGTTATGTTATTATGATTTTAGGTATTGCCCAATTTGATGGTGTATCCCATCTTACGCCAAGCCTAGCCACCGATGTTTGCAGACGCATGGAACTTGGACGTGATCATGAGTGCGTTAAGAGACCGGAGGCGGCGGGGTGTGACTGACCAGTGAGAGGTGGGTGGGTGGGTGAGTCGCTGCGGCCAATGATAGACAAAGGTGACATGGGGGGGGCGGCTAGGGAGGGGCGGGAGGGCGGCACATAGCTTCCGAGGGAACCAAAGCTTCCGGCAAGAGAAGCAAGGCTTCGTGCTAAAAGACAAAACCAAAAATATTTTATGGGCCCAACAAGGACAGAACGGCTGTTCTTTATTTCCCAGCTCGTTCGCATAACCCATTTGCACGTGCGCACAATCTCAGAGCCTCCTCAGACCTTCCTTTTATTGGGTAGCGAGATCAGGCTCCTCTAAGCCAATCAAAAAGACACGTAAAAAAAACAAAGTCTAGGTCATACCTAAGTGGGGGGGGGGGGGGGGGGTGTTTTGCTACAAGATACTTGGGCTCCACTTGAACAAAATTTTAAGTAGTGTGGGGGTATGTAGGTGGTCCCTTGCCTACTCTTTCTCTCTCTCTCTCTGGAGTCGGGGGGGGGGACTAATATAATATTGGGGGGGGGGGGGGGGGGGGGGGGGGGGGGGGGGGGGGGGGGGGGGGGGGGGGGGGGGGGGTTGGGGGGGGGTGGGGGGGGGGGGGGACTCCTCCCATCGGCAGGGGGGGGGGGGTGATTCTTACAGGGGGGGTTGAACAACACGGGGAATAAATAATTAAATATATCTCTTAACCCATCCTCACACCCTCACAGTCCCACATCACTTCAAGACTCACCCACACCGATCACGATCAACACAACACTACTTCCCGTCTCAACCTTACACACGCCCTCTCGATCAACGACAATCCACGCGACCCTACCCCCCACCACTCACCCACACATCACTCATCAACATCACCGCACCACACCCATTTCTCATCGAACTCCGGACTCTCTCGAAGTCGTCTCTTCTCTCTAAACACGCACCATAATACAATGTCAACTGATTCTCATAGGTCCAACCTCTATACGTTCCCGTGCTAACCCAAACATTTTTCTTCTTGTCTTATTTCAGATATCACTCCCCACGCATTGAAGTATCCAAATGTGCATCTTACACAGACTCTGATCAAGAAGGTGCAAATTATTGTACGGTCAAAACAAAAAAAACTTGCTAAAATGTTTTATTAAAAACTTTAATGTAATTAAAAAAATAGTACCTGCCATAGTTGGCACTAACATTTTTGATTGACCAATAAATTAGTCCTTTTTTAAAGAGATTAAGAAAGTATAAAGTCGTTATGAGAAGAACAAGGAACCAACAGTATTATTATTAGAAATCCATTTATTATTGGTTTTTGAAACTGTTATTATTTTCCTTTTTTTCCAAAGTTTGGAGGATATCCCAATAGTTTGAAACATTTTTCACAGTATGTCCATTTAAAACCACATTGTTCACAAAACTAAAGTAGAACCCCCAATAGTTCTTAAAATTACCTAATATCAATAGGTCTAGGTCCATAGGGTGGTTTCTAAAAAACATTTTAAGAGATTTTAAGGCCTCTGAAAATTTTTCATTTTATTAAGTAATTAGTAGTAAAATGGAGAAGACTGGACCTCTGTGAATCCCAACCTTACCAAAAATGACAACCCTAATGAGACTCCTTCACTGAAAATTAGTAGCATAAGCATTTTGTGACTCCCGTAATAGATCTCTAAAGAAATAGTACTTTTTTAAATTTGCATATAATATTCCATATAATTCTATCAAGAACTGCATTAAATTTCATTAACTGGTTTATGCTTCTTTAAAATTCTTAACAATCATGGCAATGCCATCTAGGTAATTGAACAAAAACATCAAACCAAATTTTTCACAAAGAATTTCGTTTATGTAATAAAATCAGCAATAGATGACCCATTTTGTGACTTAATGAATTAAATTTTTGTTAATGCAAAATTAAAAGTCACAGACCCATCAACCTTATCATATGTCTCCTTTAATTCTTCACAAACATGTGAAGCTCTTTTTTAAAAAAATTGACCAAGATACAATCCTTCAATGCATTTCCGTTTTTCTTTCTTAATCAAGTCTCTCTTCATTCTTCCATATCAAGCAAGGATACAAAACACAAATGAAAATGACAAGGTTAAGTCCCTCAAGTTAAATCCATAAATCAATTAGTCCTTTTTAATACAACAATTTTGTTTTTTGAAGTTCGATAAGTTGGTCTATACGATTTTTCTAGGCTATGCACTACAAGGACTATTAGCGACCTGACAATTTACTTTTGCCACATCAGCTTTCTCTCTCCAGCGACCTACAAGCGACCTTTTGCCACTATAATGCGACCTTCTTTTTTTTTTTTTCAAAGTTTTTTAACAACCAAATTTAAATTTCATTAAAAATAAAAAACATTACATAAATAATAAAAAATATTACATAATAATTCAAATAACATTAAAACATTACAATAATAAAGTAACTAAACTATTAAGAAATTACATTATTCCCAAATGAGTTCCATATATCGGCTTTTTTAAGCCTTAAGATGAGTCCCGTTCTTTGATTATCCTCCTAATGTAACTTGCATCGGTTTTCTATCATGTTGTTTTTTTTCTTACCGGGATCATCATCCACTTTGTTGTTCTTCTCAAAAAAAATTAAGAGATATCGCATCATGCGCGTTGTCATGAATAATCATATTATGTTAAATATGATGCATGTGTACATTAACATCGTTATAGTCTACGTCGCGACAACAATCCGAAGGCCGGATGTTTAATTAGCTTCCACTTCTTCTTTAATACACCAAAAGCTCATTCCACATCTTTTCTTGTGCTTTCATGGCTTTGTCTTATACAATATTACGTTTATGATCAATCGTACCTTAGATTTTTTTTTTAATTGATTTAATAAGAACGGACCATTGCGGATATATCCCGTCAGTAAGATAATATCCTCTTTTATAAGGCACGTTGTTAGCCACGAATGGAACATCCGGTGCTCTCCCCGATTTGAGATCATTGAAAAGAGGGGATTGACGTAAACACGATTCACTTCCGTTTATTCATCCGTAGATACCAAAGAAACGCATGCTAAATCTATAAAATCATGAGAGGTTGTCGCCTTCCAATAAAATGAATGGATCTGGCACCCCCATTATCACCCTACAAAATTAACCCTCTTATCTAAACTGGGCAAATTCCTCCCACGATCCCACTGTAAAATCAATCTTCCTACATCCCAGGAAAACCCCCATGCTTTTATCGTGATTGAGCATATAAGATTTTTTCATGTCCGTATATGTCGGCTTCGCATAAAAAACTTCAACCATATAAATTCCATGATGAGCCTTGCAAAAGATCCCCGGAGAGATCACGGTCTGTTGTCGCACCCACTTGCAGATATACCGTCGCAGAGAATCAGTGAACCGAGCTCCGTATGTCATTAAACGAAATTTTGGAAATACACTCATCAATGATGAAATACAGACTTTTTTCTTGTACAATCATTTGCATGTTGAAAAAAAAAGGAAGATCGTTTACATCTCGAACAATTTGTGGTAAACAGTATTTTTCGGCTCATTCTGAAACGATTTGACGGAATTTGTTTTGTTATACTGTGGGGGTGTTTCGATAAGTAAACCACCACTAAACGTTCATGAAGCACCATAACGATCCCTTTCTTGCTTGAGGATTTCCGTTGATTTTGGCTTTGAACGCTTCATAAGTCGCTTTGACAGGCGTCCGTAAAAAATAGCAATCTCGTGCTATTAACTTCATCATCATCGTCCTATAGAGTTAAAAAAAATAAGATCGGAAGACATTTAATAGATTATGGTTTGAATGTGTGTAGAAGAGAATAGTGTTTTGAAATGTGTGTATAAAAAGGGATGTAATATTTTGGGTATTTATAATGTTAAAGTTTTTAAATTTTAAAAAGTTTTTTTTTTATTTAAAATCAAAAAGCTGCATTATTAAACAAGAAATAAACACACGACCTTAGTCGCTGGAACGATCGAATGGGATGGAGACCGAGCAGCGACCGACGCTGCCACTATGGTGCGACCGACTAGGTCGTCGGTCGACCCACTCTCCCCCTAGTACACAGCCTTATGTACTTTTGGTACATGAGAGTTTACAGAGTATATTTCAACTTTATTGGTTACTTTAACCATGAAGGCTTTTTGATTTAATAAAATAAAACTTTTTAACAAAGCTCATGACAACTTATAAATGTATTTAGTTTTGGAAAAATAAAAATTCCTCAAAGTTTTTATAAAAAATTGAGGAGAAATCGCTATCTCAATAAATACTTTGAAAATGTATGAAACCGCATTAGCTAATGTTTTTGTTTTCTACTTGAAAAAAAAATTGAAGTGCTGGGTTACAATGAAAACAAGAAAACAACCAAAATGTGTTTTGTAAGTTTCTTATCGAAACATTCACATTACCGGTTGTAGATGAAACAATTCGGTGAAACAAGTTAATTCCAATTAAAGTGAATATTCACACTTGGCGTTTGTGTAAAAAAACTTTTTACAACACGTTTGTGTAAAAAACTAGATGAAACCTTGGCAACCATGGCATTGATATTCGTTCAATTTGGTTCGTTGCCTGATTTGCGATCAAGCAATGGACTCACAACACGTTTTTATAGATTGTTGAATCGCTACCGACCTTTGATCTATGGTTAAAAGATGATGGAGCTGGGATGATTACCCTAAATATCGGGATAGTCTTATTACATGAGGTGACTCGGTATCACTTAATACGTCAGAAAAATCTTGTTTTATTGCGGTTCAAAAAACGCGTTGGATCATTTGGAGCACCGCTACACAAACTGCTTTTTCCTACGATAAAATCCGTAAGGTGGTCCCTTGTGAAGAGGTCTTTTCCCACAAATCTTACACGGATTTTTTTCGTGTATAAAAACATTGTGGCTAAATATTTTGCCACTGATGTTTTCACGGGGCGTTGAGTTATCATTGTCAACAACCGCCTTCGAATTTTTTTATTTGCTATTACTATATATCAACGTCAATAATTGTATTATCATTTTTTTTGACATCACCGCAATATTATGCGAGTATAGTTAAAGGGTTTTGCTAAACAATGTTTA
>BQNB010139199.1:3832-17592 GCA_026074375.1 Tanacetum coccineum
ACCAACTCTCTTGCAGTTATTGTACTTTACAGTGCATGAACCAGTGTGATGTAACTTACACTTGTTGCATAGAGGAAACTTCCTAGCATATCCATTCTTGTTATCTGGTCTATCAGTGCAAACTCTCACGACCTTTTGTCGTTTATTTTGTTGTTGGCATTTCTTTCCACCTTGGCTTCCTATCGTACGACCTGATCCATTGAGTCGTGATCCATGCGGATTTTTGCCTTATAGACAGCAATAACTTCAATAGCATTAGCAATTCGTTGGGTTACAATATGCTCGATCCTCACGAAACTCATTCCTCATCTAGTTGTCGGTATTTTCTTCAAAATCGAACGGAGTAAAGAAAATAAAATAAGTCGAATTTCCAAAAGGCGTATTTCCAAAAATGGAATGTTACGAGGTGACGAGTTAAAGTCGTGCTCGAATTTAATCGGCATGTTTCTACAAATTACGAGAAGTAGAAAAAATTGAGACGTTACGAGGTGACGTAGGTGTTTCGACATTATGGGGCGGGTGTTCCAACCCGTTTTCGGAATCGGATAACAAGATAATCAGTGGGGTTGGCAGACTGTGACAAGTTTCAAAGTTTTGTAAAACCGTGTTATGGAAAGTCATGAAAATGTTTTAAGGATCATCATATAATTCATGATGTTTTAGAAATAAACGAGACCATTGTTTCACTCACTATGTCTTTGAAAAAGTTTTAGTATTTATATAAATAACCTTTATATAAAATGATGCAGGATGCGTGCAATGAAAAGTAGACGTGATGTGAAATAACTTATGGCAAAATGAATGACGAATGAGTGGCAATAGCATATATATAAGGCAAAGCAGAAGCACGTACAGATAAGGATAGAACCACGTAAGGATCACATACCGGTTATAGACCAGACCTAGTATATACTACCTGGTTCTCTATAAACTTGGCTCTTGATACCAATCTGTCACACCCCCAAATCGGGTCGCAGCGGAAATAGGTAATCCGAGGGTGTGACGTTATGAATATCTCAAACACAAATACAAGAGACCGACCACTATATGGACATTTTGAAAACAAACACCGTTGCATAATTATAAAATAGTTAAGTCATTACAATACTCCAAAAGTAATACGTTGAAAATGCGGAAGCTGAAAAGTTGTTTAAAGTACAACGATATTTAAATGATATACATAAGTTTTCTTGAAAAGTAAAGTCATAATGCACGTAGACTCTAGGAAGCACATCAAGAGAAATCCAGTTAAGCACCTCAAAACATGCTTAAAACGTCAACATAAAGTTGGTGAATTCATAGGTTCAAGTATTTCACAAGTATGTACCACAAGAACTGTAAACGTGCGGTTATTGTAACACATACAATATCACAAAAAGTATTTACGTTGCACTAAGCTCAAGACACCGAAGCTAGACATAGTATGTAGCATACTTGATGCTGAGTAAAGCTTGCCTATCAGGTGTCCAACCAAAGACCACCTATAGTTCAACATGGTATACGTTCGTTTTAACCAGTCCGTCGATCAAGTGAGAATTAGCAAACCCGGACGGGGGCTATCAGTCCTAATAAATCTATTTATAACACTCGCGCTTACATTCAATAATTAACGGTTACGGGCAATAGTGGTTTAGCGGAAACTTAGGCAAGACGTAAACATGTAAGAATAAAGTAAGTACTTGTGTCCACACTTTAAAAGCAAGCAATGTTCTCACCCAAAAGTTGTAAAGTGATTGAAAAATAGTAAAAACGCGGGGCTACAAACTCACCTTAAGCAAATGGTGATCAACGAAATAATCAACGTGTAAAGTAACGAGCATAAGGTCCTAACCGCGACCTAGATAATAATATCACGCTTTAGAAGCGAGAATAGTATGTCGAAACGTTGAATAAAACTTTTATAGAAGTATATATCATCCATTAGTGTTTGTGTCTTTATTTCTTAAATAAAACGTGTCTTAACGGAAAGAATAAGGTTTTTAGTTACGTTATGACATTTATACAAAAATTACCATTTTGGAAAAGTTTTTAACGTTACCTAAATATATAAATAATCAATAAATTATCATTCGCTATGGTTTTTAGGACTCAATCGGACTCGAAAAGCCATTTTATTATTTCAATCAACACTTAAGTTGTTTATAGTGACTTAAAAATGACTCAACTTTATCATGGTATAACTCCTTCGTTTTTTCAAGCTTAAAGAAATTTCGCTATCTTCGGTAAAATTTCATTCAGGACAAGTTTCTTTTTTACACTTTGGCCAATTTGGACCCGAAAGGGGTCAAAACCTTAATTTAAAATAAGGACCAGAAAATGTCCGTCAACAAGTTAAAAAAGCTCCAGAATCATTTATTTTCGTCCCATCTTTAATACGGATGGGGGGCGGTCCATATTACTTAACTACTATATTCGATATAAACTCCGTTTCACGTGTTTTTAATTCAAAAATTATCTAGCAACATAAACTCCCTCATCCAAATTTTAAAGCTTTATCTTGTCAAGACATTTGTACGACACTCAAAACCTATAAAACAATTTCAGACAACAACCTATTTTATCAAAAACTTAGCCGAAAATGCCACAATCTTTCCCAAAGGCCCGTTCTATCCTATCTCCATTCACGACTAGGTCTAACCACAAAACCATCTCAAAAACTATCCTAATCCCATCGTCTCATTTACCAAACGCCACTTATAACGCTAAACGTTTTGCTACAACCTCAAAAGTACACTAAAAATGCAAGTTTATAGATAAAGTTTCAAACTTTAAAAATGAGTTATACAACCTTGATCATCTTAATGTTTTGTTATAAAAAGTGACCTCAAACATGGATGATATAGTTTTTAAGAGAAATAAAAGATGGTGAGTGAACGAGTAGAAGAAAAGTTCACCCAAATAAAGGAAACAACGATACCTACTTGTGTGAGAAAGATGGTGATGAAAAGCTTGAATCTTTATCCCCAAAAGTCTTTAAATAATACCCGAATAACCAAAGGAATGCCCCAAATAATACTTGAAACTAACCCTGATCAACAAACCGCAAATAAAACTTGAATTAAGAAGCAAAAACACCAAGAGTGTTGTTCGTTTGACGCCACAAAGAAGAGAGGAAAAAGAAAAGTTTTCTTGTATGTGTGTGTTTGTAGTGAGAGAATTATTTTTGAGAATGAAAGAATACAACGCACATATCTTGCTTTATTTGAATTTTTTATATAGGATGCTTGTACTAGTTTAGACAAGATGGAGATTTTAAGGAGGGGTGTTGGCTAGGAGGGGGGGGATGAATATGGGGAGAAAGAGGGGGACCAAAATTGATAAATCTTGATTCTTTTCCACTAGATATTTATTTAGGATCTTTAAGATTATAAGCTTGCTCAAGGATTTTATTATTTATCGCTACACTTACGATACCCGCAAAAGTCATAAACGTGAACTTTCAGAAATAAATCACATAAATTTAAATATATGCTTGCAAGGTAAGAACGTGATAGTCATCCAAAGACTACGTTAGATATCAAGCCGAAATGCATCCGGTAATGTTTCTCAGTTCTACACGGGATAACTTCCTAATTTTTGGTCAGGTCAACACGAAACTTATAAAAAGTGAAACTTATGCACGTAAAAGGAAAGATTTTGACTTGCAAATTTACAAAGTGTCACATGCCGGTGTTTTGGCCAAGGTCGGTTTCAGTCCGGTCCGGTTTTTAGACCGTGAGCACCCTTAATTCTAACACATTACAATTCTAACGCATTATAATTCCAACATATTATAATTATATGATTTACAATTCATTTAAATGAAAATTCCTTCCAAAGATTACAGTTCCTTTAAAAACACTTTGCGAACGAAACAACCCCTAAAAAGTCGTGCCACTCGCACCTAACATTCATTTAGAGGTTGTGTTTGGTTTATGATTAATGAAACCAGATTGGGCTTCGTTTGTTATTGGAATTTGTATGTTTGTTTGATGGTATTTGATACTAGTGTATAGGTTAATAGCCATATATTGTCATGACTTTAAGAAAATGTTATGATATTTAAGCCTATTAAATAGACTTACAAATAGGCTTACCTCATTCACATTTTCAATTGGTTATGTTCATAATCATAACTTTTTTTAATAGTATGCTAAATTCTTTGATTGATTATGTATAAGCTTTAACTTTTTGTTTTCACATTTACGATTATTGTCTTTGAAAGATAAGACCTCCAGTGATTTGCATAATCACAATTAGGGTGATTAATTTTGTGATCTGAAACGTTTAGACTTTGTCTAGATTTCAATCTTTTTAATTGACTATTCTTAATTAGATTTTCTCAGTCAAACCGTTTGGAGAGGTGACAATGTAAATAGAAAATTGAGTGAGAAAATACACCAGGGTGTATAAGCGCCACTAATATAGATGAAATCGAGCACCTGTGTCAGGCTGCCATGAAAAAAGTAAACAATCACAAAGACACAAAGATGCCCCACATAGTTATGATCAAAGCTTGGACACCAACTAGCAAGCAACATAAAGAGGAGTTGGCAAAGTGGACATCAGAACCAAGAGCATATTTCTTTTAGGACGAGTTTGTAATATCAGCAGATCCAGTCGTAATCACAATCACAGCTATCATGGTAACACACATAGTGAGTAGGATCCACATGGATGTAGGAAGCTCGGTGAACATCATATATGCAAACTGCTTTGCATTGGATAATTGCCTAAAGGAGTTTAAAGTAAGCTATGTCTACCAACAACTCCCCTGACAATATTTTTGTCAAGAAAATATATACGTAATGGTACAATTAGTTTCGAAACAACTATGGGAATATACCCATTCTCCAAAACAGTTAACATGGAATACCACGTTGTGGTGGTCTGATGTGTTTCGAAAGCTTTAAATTTATAAGACTGAGATTACCAGTTATTAGATAGAAACACACGGGTCAAAGTATAACCCACGTATGTAGTACAATCTTTTTAGGTAAGACTAGGTCGTCCACAGGGATTTGCGTAGTGTCAAATAATCAGCTGAAAAATAAACTTTAACAAATGTGAGAAATATGACTACTCAGATAATTTCATATAATTCATAAGCAGTGGTGATAGTTACGATCTTCGACTTTGAAAAAAAGTGTTTTCTCGTCAGAAAATATTTTTACGAATTCACTTGTTTAACTTAAGACTTACCTTCAGTTAACTTGATTAAATGTGTCACTCAAATAATTCAGTTACAATTATATCAAATCTATTTTGTTTATCAAATAATGTAAGTGGATTTCTCGTCACAAAGGATAAAGATAATAGACAAATCGTTAAAACTATATAGATCACAATGGGTCTTTCGACCTATACCGGTGTGAGTATACAATCAAAATTAATAATCAAAGTTGATAAGATTAGACACGATAGGATTATAACATAAGCTTAAGATTAACAAGATCGTAATTATACCAAACGCTTATTCATTATATTATTTTCATCGAGTAGTCATGAGAGATTTAGCCTCTTATGGCTATGAAGTTCATAACAAGATTAAATGATAAACAAGGAATCTGTACTATGTGTCGGGTTAGGATTATGGATCAACACTACCGTAACAAGTATAGAATCGTAGTACAACCTTTGATCTTCAATCTTCAATCTTCAATCTTTAACTTTAAGTGTTTATGAAGAGGAATGATAATGATTTGATGAAGAGATGATTGATTGATATTGAGATATGAAAAAGTGTGTGAAATTCGTCTCGATTTATAAGTTGAATTTGGAGTCGAAGTGCGGCGTACAAGAAATATTGTGCGACGTGCTTTGGTTAAGTTGGTGGGAAAATCATAAATGCTGCTTGGTTGTGAGGCGCACAAAAGAAATTGTGCAGCGTACTTGGTGAGTTAATGCAGTCTTCATTTAATTTCATTTAATCTTGGACGCAGTATGAAGTGCGGCCCACAAAGGAAATATTTGGCGTACTTGAGGTCTTTTTAGCTTTGGTTCTTTCATTTCTTCTATCTTGCTTTCCAATAATTATAAACACTTGAACTTTGTTCTTTTTGAGCTCGGGATGACTTCAAGTGAACCTGCATATAATTCATGCTATTAAGTATCGAGAGTTCTTATTTTTTTTTTTTTTTTATTTTTTTTTTTTTTTTTTATATTTAATTTTTATTTCTTTTTCTTTTTTTTGTTTTTTTTTTTTTTTTCTTTTTCTTTTTTCTTTTTTTTTTTTTTTTCATTTCTTTTTTTTTTTTTTTTTTTTTTTTTTTTTTTTTGTTTTTTTTTTTTTTTTTAATTACGAGAAATGATCTAATATTTATAAATTTCGCACCAATAATTTGTATAATTAAGTTGTCTATCAAATCCCTCCACACTTAGTTGTTGCTTGCCCTCAAGCAATTAAAGCGAGAAAAACAAGATCATTTATCGTGATGTGGAGAAAATTTGGATTTTAACAAGTGTTTACTGGTTTAGATAACTTTTCAGGCATAAACACATAACAGAGCAACCTCACAAAGGGATGTGTTTGATTTTTAATTCACTTGAGCCACTCAAATAGGGTTTATAATTGTGAAAACACTCAGATGCGCAGACATAATCTAGATAGCTACCATATGCTTGTGCAAGACACATAAACATGACCGATGAGGCGTGAGGACCAGACAAATCTCAAAGGGTCAGAGTTGATTACTATGGGGTGAATAACATATACTGATCTCTTATGCCGAAACTTAAGCCTTAAACTTTAGACTTTATATATATATATATATATATATATATATATAAATAATACCTAAGGTTGGCATATATATATATATATATATATATATATATATATATATATATATATATATATTGAGAATGATAACTAAGGCTTGGCACATAACTACTTCTTTCAACTTTAACTTCTTCACTTAGGTACTTCAGCAACCCAACACTAAAGGGAGTGCTGCACGAATTATGTCTTCACATATGATTAATCAGGCTTCGGTCTAGTACATGATGATCAAGCACAAGTTCTAAAGCTTCTAAATTACCGGCTCACTCAAATATAATTATCAACCAATACCACTGTTACAGAAAAGGCGACAAATTACAAATACACAGCCGTAACGACGGATGAGACACTTGCAATTGCATTCAAACCTTAACTCAAATAGGCTAAAGGCATCAGTTATCTTAGGTACCAAAGGTGGGTACCCGAATATATTCTAAGGCTTATAATTTTCACAATTTAGTGGACTAGGTTGTGCTATTTATAATGTCAATCCGGGTGGATTTACCTTACTAAGAGCTTTTTTTTATATTGAAAGCATATATTAATTTTGAGATTTGCATTAAAAAAATTTGGCAGGGCAAACATGGAAGGATATGATTAATTTTTCCTATTTGGCTCCCCTCCACACTTAAGCTGAACATTGCCCTCAATGTGATAACTGATAAACTAGAGAATATGGACAATTATAGGAAAATGGTACTTCCTGGGGCATAAAGATATATAGCTGCGAGAGAGCTATCCTTTATAATACTTCATAATTTTCCAATCTTTAAGCTATATTACCTGCATAAAAGTAAGCACACAAAAAGAAAATATTTTTGGGTTTTTTTATAGGAAATAAATAAAAGATATGAGCGGAGTTGTATGGAGGAGGGACTCCTCCACACTTAAGTAAAGCACGGGTTGCCTCCCGAGAAGCGCTTAATTTTTAAGAGAGTCGTTAGCTAGACTCTTGCCTCTGGAGTTCATTCTTTGGGAAAGAAGGGAGTGACTGCTTCCCTTTGGTCATTATAATCTTCTTCTTCATTGTATAGTTTGAGTTGATGGCCATTAACAATAAATGTTTTTCATCTTTTCCATATAGTTCAACATATCTGGATGGATATTGATGTTTTACTACGTATGGTCCTAGCCAGCGAGATCGGAGTTTCGGTTGTTTGAATTTATACTTTGAGTGAAAAAGCAAAACCTTGTTTTCATGTTTGAACTCTTTTCTCATTCTTAGTTTTCTATCGTGCCAGACTTTGGTTATTGCCTTGTATATACTAGAGTTTTCATAGGCTTGGTGTCTAAGTTCGTCTAATTCGTGTAACTGAAACATTCATTTTTCTCCAACAGCGATGAGATCAGGATTGCAATTCTTAAGTGCCAGTATGTAGGTGTTCAATTTCAAATGGCAGGTGACTGTTTTTTCCATATATGAGATTTTACGGTGTTGTACCAGTTGGTGTTTTGTAAGCAGTGCGAAAATCCCACAGAGCGTCATTAAGTTTTCTTGACCAAATAGCATGATTGTCTTTAACAGTCTTTTCCAGAATTCTTTTGAGGGCTCTGTTTGTGTTTTAAACTTGAAAAATTGTTTGAGGGTGGTTTGATGTAGAGCTAAACGGTGTTAACTCCAAATATCTCATTGTCTTTTCCATTATCTTGTTACAGAAGTGAGTACCTCGGTCGCTTATTAGAGCTTTGGGCATTCCGAATTGGCAGAATAGTTTCTTTAGAAAAAGTTTACAACTCAAGCATCTTTAGTGTTAAAGCTTGAGCTCTCGGCGATTTTGATACTATAATCGACAGCGACAAAAATATATTCAAACTTATGTGATTTTGGGAACGGTCTCATAAAGTCAATACCTCATACATCGAACTAGAGAATGAACTTCTTTTATGATTGTTGGCCAGTAAAAACCTGGTAAAATCCTGAATCTAGGACCTTTTTACCAGTTACGTTTGGTCCATAATGTCCATTGGTTGGTTCGTGGTGACATTGATCTTAAATGGTTTGGGTTTCTGGTCCAGATATACAGCGTCTAATCATACCATCAGAATATACTTTGAAGAGGTAGGGTTCTTCCTAAAAATAGTGTTTGAGGTCAGAGAAAAATTTATTCTTTTGTTGGTTTGTCATCCCTTTCGGTATAATATCACCCACCAAATAGTTTACAAAGTCTGCGAACCATGGTTCATTTCTAGTGTTAATTTCCATAAGGATTTCTCCAGGAAAGTTGTTGTCAACCTCACTGTCATCACTTGACTTGTTATAGTCAATCCGGGATAAGTGATCGGCAGCAACATTTTCTATACCTTTTTTATCTTTAATTTCTACATTGAATTCTCGTAGGAGTAGGATCCATCGAATAAGACAGGGTTTTGCGTCTTGTTTTTTAAAACATATGTTTAAGGCCTGAGTCATCAGCCTGAACAATAGTTTTTAATAGTATAAGATAGGATCTAAATTTATCAAATGCAAAAAACTACAGCCATAAGTTCTTTCTCGTTTACGGTGTATTTTTGTTGAGCTGGGCTGAGAGTTTTGCTAGCGAAGTATTAGGTGGAAGTTTTTACCATCTTTTTGACCTTAGACAGCTCCGACTATGAAATTACTTGGATCACACATAAGTTCAAACATAAGATTCCAGTTTGGGCTTACGATCACAAGAGCACATGTGAGTTTCTCTCTTAATAATTCGAATGTTTTTTGACATTCATCATTGAATTCGAACGAAGTATCTTTTTTAAGCAATTTATTTATAGATCGGGAAATTTATGAGAAATCTTTGGTAAAATCTTGCATGTCCCAAAAAACTCCTAACACCTTTGATGTTAGTAGGGTGTGGAAGTTTTGAGATTACATTAATTTTTGCTTTGTCAAATTCAAGTCCTGCGTCGGATACCTTGTGTCCAAGCACAATTCCTTCTTTGAAAATGAAGTGACATTTTTCCGAATTAAGGACAAGATGAGCATCTTTACAACGCTGAAGCATTTTATCAAGATTATTTAGGCATTTGTCGAAAGAGTTTCCAAAGACGGAGAAATCGTCCTTGAATACTTCGACTGATTCTTCAATCATATCGTGAAAGATTGCCAACATGCACCTTTGGAATGTAGCTGGAGCATTACATAATCCGAAAGGCATTCGCCTATAAGCATATGTACCGAAGGGACATGTGAACGTTGTTTTTTGTTAGTCCATAGGATCGATAGGAATTTGGAAATATCCAGAAAAACCATCAAGGAAACAGAAATATTTATTTCCTGCGAGTCTTTCCAACATTTGATCCATAAACGGCAAATGGAAATGATCTTTTGCGGTTGCTTCATTGAGTTTACGATAATCGATGCATACTCGCCAACCCATAACGGTTCTTGTTGGGACAAGTTCATCATTTTCGTTTATGACTACTGTAATACCGCCTTTCTTTAGTACACAGTGAATATGACTAACCCAAGGACTATCGACAATTGGATAAATAATATCGGTATCCAAGAGTTTCACGATTTCTTTCTTAACAACTTCTTGCATATTTGGATTTAACCTTCTCTGTTTTTGAACAACTGGCTTTTTGTCATCCAGAAGTTGTATCTTGTGTTTGCAGATACCAGGAATGTCTGTTGTTTTCCAGGCCAATGCTACTTTATGTTTTTTTAAGGACAGATACAAGTTTGCTTTTGTTTTGAGCAGAGAGTTGAGATGATATGATTACAAGGAGAAAAGAGGGTTCTTCCAAAAATACATATTCCAAGTTATCAGGAAGAGGTTTGAGTTCGAGATCCGTAGGAGGTTCTTCAAGAGATGTCTTGATTTTATAATCTGTGTTGATGGTGATTTTCTCAAATTTAGGTTCTTCTTCATCGGACTCAGAGTCATAGTTTTCATTTGAAGCCATTGCTATAAATTTATCAAATTTAGAAAAGATTTCTTCTTCGAGAACGGTTCCTTCGATGGGATTTAGGATTTTGCTTCCTTCGTCTAGAAGAGCGTCAAAATCTTATTCTAAGATTTCATCGATAACATCGATACTGAAACATGTATCATCGTTTGAATAAGAGTGTTTAATGGCAGAGTCAATATTAAAGATAATTCGTTCAGTCCTAACACCATGATTGAGTTGTTTCTGTTTAACTCGAATTACTGCATCAGCAGTGTGAAGAAATGGTCATCCCAAGATGAGAGGAACTTTGCTATCTTCTTCCATTTCGAGAATAACGAAATCAGCAGGGAAGGTGAATTTACCAACGTCAACGAGCATATTTTCAGCTATTCCAACAAGGTATTAGAATGATCGGTCGGCTAATCTTACGCTCATTTTGGTAGTTTTAAGAGTTTGGAGAGATAGTTTTGCACATAAGGAATATGGCATAAGGTTAATGCTAGCACCAAGGTCGGCTAAAGCATTACAGAAGAAAGTTTTATTGAAGTTACATGGAATAAGGAAACTTTCAGGGTCTCCGAATTTGGGTGGAACTTTGTTTTGAAGAATGGCGGAATTTTCATCTCTTAGAAAAGCGGCAGAAATTTGTTCGATTTTGTGTTTGTTGCTTATGAGTTCTTTAAGAAATTGCCATAGTTAGGCATTCCGGCTAAGACGTCGACAAGAGGTACATTGATTCGGATAGCTCGGATCATGTCGAGGAATTTTCCGTATTGGGCTTCCATTTTTTCTTTTCTAAGGCATTGAGGATATGGGATTTTTAGTTTGTATGGTTTGGGTAACGGTGTTTCTTTGACTGGTTTAGGAGGTTGAGGTTTTGGTGGTGGTGTAGGTTCATCGTCTTCATCATCGTTGTCGAAGTTGATAGAGGTTTCAGAATTATTTTGTTGATCATTTGGGTTGACTGGTGGATCATACGATTTACCACTTCTTGTGAATACGGCATTCACATGCTCATTACGAGATTGCGGTGGTTGATAGGCTTTAGAGTTGTTACCTCGTGGGTTTGGTTGAGTGTTGCTCGGAAGAGATCCAGAAGGTCGACCAGATTGCTTGTCAGCGAGTCTGTCGAACTTAGTTTCAAGGTTTTGGATTGAAGCTTGATGATTTTTGGCTACTGTTTCGAGTTGAGTTTTGAGGTCTATGAATGTCTCTTTGACAAAAGAGTTGGTTGATTGCTGAGATTTCATGAAATCATTGAATTGTATTTGATGATCATAGGATTTATCATCGGTGTTGGATCGGTAGTTGTCTCGGTTGTAATCATTCCCTCCGCTTGAATGCCAATTATCGCGATTCGAGTCTCGGTCGCGGTAATCATTATAAAAACGAGTCATATAGAAAGTTTGCGTGAATTTAGCCTCTTCATCACGGGACATAGGTATGTCATCATCGTCAAGATCGGGTGTTGGTTCTTTTGCACGAGATTGGAGTTCTTTGTACTGGGCATCCATTTTTATGGTCATGGCATCCATTCGGGCCATAATTTTGTCAGTCTCGGAATTACTGTTACCTTCAGCGACGAAAGCAACGGTTTTCTTAAGAGATAATTTGGTTTTTTGATTTTTAGCCCAGTCGATCTTGAGTAAGACTTTATCTTCGAGAAGCTGATAAAGCTTGATTTGGTGTTATCACGCACTTCTAGTAGTATAACACGCGGATCCAACTACCATATTTCAACATAGATCTCTTACTATGAGTAAGCCCAAAGGAACCAGATCAGTTAGAGTTCTGGAACTTATTGCTTGTTCATCTATGTCCATTTCAAGATTCAAAGAATTGTTAGTTTTTAAGAATTTGTTTCATGTGAAACGCAGTAAGTTGCTCTTATAACACCTCCGTGTTCTTCTTCACTTTTAATGCTTGTTCTTACACATTTACATGTACGAGCTAGCTAGTTTCACAATTCTAATTTTGGCAATGCAACATAGTAGTATTTGTACAAATATGAAGCATATCCTAAAAAATGATATTAACGACCTCGTAAAATCCATATAAAGGATATAAGGAAGCTAGTCTTCCTCATTTGTGCTAAAAATTAACATTTTTGAGTGAAAATTTAGGAATAAACGACAGAGGACTTACGGGTGAATGTTTGATGATTATTTATCATGAGAATGACTTAAAACGAGTTCGTCAAAAGAATTTAATAATTTGGTTCGTGGATGGAAAACCTCATTTCTACAGATATTTTTCTAGAATTGCAACAAGGGGATAATCCTTATCGTGATAAGAGTCCTCCGATCATCACCTAACCACATTCTAACATAACGAAGACTTGTTTGATTTGACATTGCAGTTTTAGCTTTCTATATATTAAATTTTTTATAGAATGAAGATCTCTTTTTATTCCGAATCAATATGTTTAATTTTGGCAACGTACTTTGTGGTTGCAAAAGTGTTATGACTAGCTATGTGTTGGTGTATAGTCCGGAATGGGCCAGACCCAATGGGCCAAACCCGATAAAAGGGTGGCCCGCATCTTACGTAACCCTAATCCATACACTATATATACAGGAGTAGGATCATCCTACCTACACAGGTTATTCTCTACTACCTCTTTATATAACATGCTTATACTATTCTGACTTGACCGTCGGAGGGTGGATCCCGGGGCTCCGGCCTCGGGCCCCTTCTAACCGGTTCTTCTTTGTGTGTAGCACTATTCAAGGCTCGGGAAGACGACGAACGGCACCATGAGACTCGTCAAGACCAGCTCAACCAAATTATGCTTCAACACTATGCTTCTAGTCTTTGCGGTAATCTGGGTTCATGATGGCCGAATTCTGTGTATTACTAAGATGGTCACTCATTACATAAAAAGAGATTAAAGAAGCATTAGTTGATGTAGATCGAAAACGAGCTATTTCAACTCATTTAAAAACATATGATCAGTTTCAACCATTTCCATATTGAACATGTCGAAACCATTCACATCATCCTACACATCGACCGCAAATCCCCCATGGACCCTTATAATGGGGGCGAAAATCAGTGTTATAATGGATCCTTAATCTCAACGTTATTATACGGCTCACATCAACTAGTAACAATCAACATTAGCCAAACC
>BQNB010139201.1:0-13015 GCA_026074375.1 Tanacetum coccineum
TAAAAATATATAATTCGGGTTATTCACTTCAGTTTTCGGTTCGTTACCAATTTAAATTCGATACAACCCAATAACTAAACCAATGAACATCCCTTAGCCTAGTTGATGGTTAGTGGGCCGTGTAGTCTTGAATGGTCGGTCAGCAATTAGAAATTTAAAATCAAGATATGCTTATCTTGACCAGCCCAAACAAAAATGATACATTGTCACATCGATGATCGATGTCTGCATATTCATACATTCGATATCTGTCGTTATTTGAAGATTAGCCCATTAAATGGAGGATATTAGTTGTTCCTAAGCTCTAAAGCTCATTATGTGAATTTGTTTTCTTTGGGTATGTTTGACAAAACTAGCTATGCTGTAAACTGTTGTTAGCCTTAAAAAAATGTAAACGAAACTGCAAAGCTGTTAACATGAACTACAAGCTGTATATTTTTTCAATAAAAGTGTTTTGTAAATTAATTGTTGACTGTAATTATAAGATGTAAAATGACTTAAAAGGACATATTTAAATAGATTACATTATAGTTAGAGGGTATATCAGTAATTTACAGACTTAACAGCTCCTAACAATTTTAAAAGCTTCATCAATCAGCTTTTCATTTATGATCTACTTGTTTAAAATAAAAGCTTAAAGTTGATGCATCCAAACAGAACTATTTATTCTGAAAGATATTATTTTTGTTACAAAAAGCTTACAGCTTTACAAAAAGCTTCAAAAAAGCTTCTGCCAAACAGACCATTTATTATTTTATTTTATTTTAACGAATTTGAATTCTTTTCATTAGAGACCATTTTATCTTTCTAGATTTTATTCTCTGCAACTTTTAATTAGTAAAGTGGGGATGCTACTTTCATGCAAGTTAAAAGAGAATTTTTGTACGACATTAAATTTTTATTGACAAATAATTATCCGTTCTGATAACGAAACCCATCAAACCCCTAAATTTGTTAGTTCTAGCCCTAAGTTCCAATGTGTCATTACTCATTACTAGAATGGATACATGGAGTCCATTATCTTCGAACTTGAAAACTAAACTTGGCAACAAATAAGTTGAGCGGATAATAGAGGAAATGTTAAAGAGGAAGAAAAAGATGATAAATAAGATGACAAGAAACTCAAAGCTGGGTCAACAAATCACCTTCTCGAGTAGTTCTCGATAACCTGTCTCTCTCTTTTTTTTTGTGTGTTGCAATTCAAACTAGTCGAAATAGTACAATACGTATTTTGGCAATGTCTTATGTCCGCGTATATACCGGGCGGGCCCTATATCCGGACGGGTCATACGGGTCCGGACGGGCGTACTACATCAACCCGAAAGGAGACAAAACATTAGACTCGATAAAGAAGGACAACTCTTCAAACTGTTGGATAATAACAAGTACCTGTGCAACATCACTATCCCGGGAATTAAGGAGCGATGTCTCCAAGGAGTACCGACACCCAAGGCAAAGGCTAGGCATAGGTCGTCTCCTTCATTCCCAAGGTGTCAAGAACAGTATTTCCAAACAGTACTTCAAGTAGTATAAATACCAAACATTTACAACTATGAGGGATACAGCAACTGATTACACACAACACACATTTATTACTTCCATAGCCCCATCGCTCTACAAAGGTACTTACTTTCGCGCCCGAGCTTGGTCCTAGGTCAACACCCGGGGCGAGCTAACGGGTTTCTGTCTTACTTTCAGATACTTAGGTGGATTACTCGTCTAGAAGCGTGGGAACTCTCCTATTTCCTCTAGAACGGTAAAGTACTTAAACAAATTGGCGCCATCCGTGGGACGTCTGATCTTATCTACCAAGAATGACTAGTCTCACAAGAGGTGGAGCTCCGGAGGGTCAAGACGGCCGAGAAGGAACTCCCCTTCTAACAAAAGACCAAATCGAATGATGGAGGGGGGGGGGGGATGGGGTGGGGGGGGTGGGGGTGAGGGGGGGGGGGGGGGGGTGGGGGCACATATCCGCCATGAAGTCTAAAATCAAAGATCACAACAAGCTAAACAAAATACTAAAAAAAAAAAAGGAAAACAAAAAATAAAGACAATACAAAAAAAAAAGAAAAAAAAAAAATTAAAAAAAAAAAAACAAAAAAAATATCCTAATATATAAACTAAAGCTAAACCCGATACGCTGAACTCGAGATAAAGACCAAAGACCCCAATGAAGATCGCATCGTGAAGGGAAAGGAGATTGATGATGAAGATTTAAGTAAGCCTTTCAAAGAAACATTAAAGACGCCCTTTACGCGAAGAATAATCGAGTTCTCTGGTCCAGAATATAGCATGCCAACCAACATCGCATTGTACGACGGGTCCACTGATCCGGCAGACCATTTGAATCGTTTTGTGGGGGCTGCGAACACGGGAATGGCCCACTGCCGGTATGCGTGCCCGAATGATTCAGCAAACACAGGAACGATCAGCCAGGAGAGGTTCGAGAGCCATCCCCCAAAAGCATAGATGAACTGATGGATGTTGAGCGAGAGCTTTCACCACTAGATATCAACCAGGAAAGCTGTTACAAAGATACTCCACGAAATCACCAGAGTAGTGATGAAAGCATGAAACCCTGAACGGCCTACAAGGAAAATGGACTGTGGAGACAGGATTCATCATTGCGTGTTCCAGATTATGCAGGGAATAATTTCATCGTTCATGCTCTGTTAAGTCCCCGAATTAGCCAAGCGTTTTGCCTAGTTAATGTCCCCAAAGATACGGTCAATGATCAATGATGAAACACTGTCTTCTAGATCTTTAGAGCTTCGTAAGGGCCGCTATGGATGTAGCTTATACCGCCCGGAGCGGAATTCTACCGCCGGGAGAACTTTATCAGATCTCTCCTTCTTCGATTTGTCTTTTCGCAGCGTATCGCACAGGAGACGCTCTCTCCACACGACTGACTTTTCCATGCTGCCCTCTCAGTAGACGACCAAGGAGGTCCGGAAACAAGCCGGGAAAAGATTTTCACGAGCTCAGCGCCGACTATCGAGGAATTCTTCCTCACTCAATGTCCTCATAAGACAACTCGCCCTCTGCTCATCGGCGTAAGACACAATCAGAATATACAGGGCTCCTATACCCCCACACAGGGCAGCTAAACAAATCTAGACCCTTCACCGTACTTTTCTTAGAGATTCTCCTTGAACGGAACTCTTCCTCTTAAAGAAATACTGGCTATCTCGACTAACGCAACTGCCATTATCCTACCGGATCTCAAGACCTGTTGGCGAAATCCGTTAAGGCACTGGCGTCACCCAACAAATCTACTGCATTACTCTCACCAGGCACATGATATATGAGTCATGCTCTCTCTCAAACTTTACACTGTATCTCAATTTAAGAATATTGCAACTAGTAAATCGCCTAGCGACATATCATTACTGAATATCACTTATGATACACACGTACACTTACGCGAGGGTGGATAAGGAGTTCACAAAATAGAAACCCTCTGTGCAGTCAACTGAATCTAGTACATGGTCCAAACATATCTTACTCTTCTAACTCAAGAAGCACACATCAACGACAGGACCCGCGAGGCAACCGGAGTCTGGATAACAACCCTATCTCATTTCCCCCAATTATACGGATGATGCTTCGGACGAGCCACGTAATTAGAAGCAGAGGTTGAAGAATATCTCGTAAGGCGGGTCTATGTGGACAAAGGGTCATCGGTGGAAGTCATGTTCGAACATTGCTTCGAGAACCTTCCGAAGAAAGTAAGGGCCGAACTTAGGGAAACTAGAACAGATTTGGTGGGTTTCGCAGGGGAGGTAGCGAAACCCTTGGGAAAAATTGACCTGGAAGTATGCTTCGGGAATGAAGGGTTGAGCCGGAGGACATCAATGAAAACTCATACATCGATCCCGGCACCATCCCCTTACAATGTAATACGGTGGGAGACAGTCCTGAAGATACTAACATGCCACCCATCAACTATTCAATTCAATGATCAAATTCCGACTCCAAAAGGAAAATAGCTTACTTTGATCGCTCAACAATACAATTGCTGAATGCCGACTCAAAGAAGAGAAGCAGATGATAAGGAAGAAACGCCCAAGAAAAGGGCGTGGATGTTACGCGAGCAGATATTGGTCAACCCCACTTTCCAGACCAAATGGTCCACCATTAGGAGAAGACTCTCAAGGGGCTGTAAGGAGCAAGCTGAAAACGCTCTCCCTTAAAGGCAACATGGAGGTGTTCGCTTGGGACCTGCGACCTGCCTTTGTCCCTCGAAAGGTCATATAGCATGCTCTCAATGTAAACCCTTCCCTCGATCCAGTATGTCAAAAGAGAAGAACCTTCTCCCCAGAAAAAAGCAGGGCAGTTACCAAGGAAGTAACCGAATGGATCAAACCAGGGATAGTCCGTCCGGTCAAATACCCGACATACATCTCCAACCCAGTCTTAGTCAAGAAGTGTGACGGATCCTGGAGAATGTGCATCGATTTCAAAAACCTAAACTCGGCATGCCCAAAGGATTATTTTCCTTTACCTAACATAGACTGCAAAGTCGAAGCGGTTATGGGTTTCAAGTACAAGTGTTTCTTGGATGCCTACAAAGGGTATCATCAAATCCAAATGGCAAAAGAGGACGAAGAAAAAAAAGCTTTCTACACGGAGCAGGGAACGTATTGTTATACGAAGATGCCATTCGGTCTAAAGAACGCAGGGGCCACCTATCAAAGACTAGTAGACTCGACCTTCCAAAGCCAGATAGGAAGAAACCTGGAAGCATACATAATGATCTGGTAAACAAAAGTAAAGAAGAGAACAATCTCTTGGCTGATATAATTTAGAGACCTTTGAAAGCTGAAGACAATAAACATGAAGCTAAAATCCCGCAAAAATGGTTCTCGTTCGGAGTATGAGGAAGCAAATTTTTGGGGACCATTGGTCACTTCGGAATGGAATCCGAGCGAATCCTAAAAGACGATAGACTTATCATATCTTCAATCGTCCTAAAACATGAAAGAGATACAAAGCCTCAGCGGAAACTACGCTCTATTAAATCGTTTCCTGGCCAAATCAGCCGAAAAGGCCCTTCCTTTTCTTCAACATACTCAAAAATATGACAAAGGAGAACAAGCATAGATTTTTACTCCGTATGGATCCCTAGTCGCTTATACGTGTCTATACTTTCAGGGGCAGATGAAAGCTAGATCTGTACTTCATCGAGCTTAACTTCATCGCTAACACCCAACCTTTCCCGAAGAGACGTTGTACGCTTAGCTACGACTTAATGTAGGGAGTCGCGGTCTTCCTGTCAGTAACTCTTGTACAACCGAATGCGATCAGATAGCAATGTCCCTTACAGTATGTCTGACTGCCTATAACACTAAACGAGGCAGCGAGTAACTACTCCTCCGTTGGAAGCGCAAATTATCTCTTTTCTTAGCTCTTTCCTTCAAATTGATTAATCTATGACAAGGAAGTGAGCTAAGGAGAGATCTATTATTGAAGCTCATTCCTATCTTAAAGTTCATCTCTACGAATCTAGTCCAATCAAAAATCAAACTCAGTAGGACAGAAGATTCACGGGGAAGAGCTTAGCAAATTATGCAATTAGAGATACTGGAACATTCTAATATAATCTCCTTCATACCGAGAGCGGAATCTGCAGTAAAGGAGGTCAAGTCCTAGCAGATTTCTCGTTCTGACGCCCCAGTAATGGAGAATAGTATCAAGATTGAATAGTTTTCAGAGCGTCCGATAGGTCTCGTCCGGATATCATGACGACCTCAGATACCAATGTAGACACTTACTACACTTAGATGGGATGCAGATGCTTGCTTCTCAATAAGGCTCAAAGCCGGATCCTTATATTTTAACGTAGGACACCTAGTGAGTTAAATATGCATTATGCCCTATCCAGTTAACATTTGCCACACTATACAACTAGGAAATACTCTCATAGTGAGACTCTCTCTCAGCACAGCCTACGGTATAACAGCGAAGATATGCTATGTCTTCTCGCATAGAGGTTAAGGCTCTCATCTATCTCTCCAAGCTTGTTGACCACTAGGTTCCTTGGACGTATGAACTAGCAAAGAGCGCTCAATGGATATCCCACCTCACCTAGCCGCGAAGCAAGAAAGTACATCTCTGAAATCATAAGACCTCTCCATACGAAAACATACTCCAAGAGGCATCAATAATCAGAAGGCTTAGAAGTATTGAGGCAAAACCTAGCTACCTGTGCCGTTTTCATCCTACCGTACCAAAGAGATCATATTCGTAGTCGAGGTCCGATGTCTGAGCGCCCGCGTAGCGGGCGCGCGAGAGCGAGAGGTGAGCGAGCGATCCTATAAAGTACATGACGATCGATCTAAGACGAGGAGACGGGAGAAACTCTATTTGATGACTCCCCACTATCATAGTATTCTCTGAGGAAGGCAATACTATTAACCTATCAGTACACAAATAAAAAATAGAGGCACGAGCATCTGCGTGTCCAATGATCTGCCATATACAACTGAGACGTCACAGGAGTTCCTCTATCAAAAAGGGTATAATTATGATCCCCATTGCTTGCGGCTGTTAGTAGGACCTCTTCAGGCAAATTATTCACCTTCGGACATTCCACTTAGGATCTTGTCGGAATGAGCATCGTGGTCCTAATGCAGCGGTCTCTAATGTTGCGGAAGGCAATGGACGACATATGGTTTCTGAGGCCACCATGCTCGCAGACGCAAAGACAGAGGTACTTAAGTGTGAACTCATGCAGATTCTCACTCTCCCGATACCAAGAACATCTGACCGATACTACATCATTTTCCACCCATGACCTTATCCATCATGATGCCCCTGTGGCCTTTTCTTATCAACACGGGAAATGAACTATACTTGGTCCGTATAACTCCCGCCTAAGCGAGTAGAGCTAAGTTTCGCTAATTCTCTTGTCCATCGGTACTTCTTTACTATTCTCTACTCTAAGTCGTAGAGGCAAAAAATGCCACTGGCACAGATAACTGGCAAGGAGATAATCCGTTTCGTGATGGACAACATCATATGCAGATATGGTCTCCCAAGAGTCATTGTCACGGACAATGGGGCACAACTGGTAAGCGACCCCTTCAAAAGTTGGTGTACAAGGTTTGAGATTCAACAGATGAATACAGCGGTAGCTCATCCGCAGGCTAACGGTTTAGTCGAAAGGGCAAACCGAAGCCTTATGGAAGGAATCAAAACCAGGTTAGGAAGGGAAAAGGCAGGATGGGTATGCGACGAAATTGCCGAATTATTCATTGGCCCACCGCACTTCACATCAGCCAAAGCAATGGCGAGACTCCCTTCAGCCTGACCTACGGGAGTGAAGCGGTTATTCCGGCAGAAATAGGCATGCCGTCCTACCGAACGTTGATGATCAGGGAGGAGTTCAACGAAGAAGAGCAACGTTTGAACCTGGACTTACTACAGGAACGAAGGGAAGCAGCCGCCATACGAGAAGCCAAATACAAGTCAAAAATGGAGAATAAGTACTACAACAAGAAAGTTGAAGAATTTTACTAAAAACAGTTAGGAAAAACTTAAAGCATATAAATCTTTAACTTTAACTACTAGAAACTTCTGATCAAAACTTGATGACCCTTTTTCGTACCTGGTACTCTCTCGGACAATAACGATTAAAATTAGATAGTTGACTTCATATCATCAACGCATTTTTACACTTCGCGGTTTCTTCTAGAAAGAAACCTAATCCTTAAAATATTAAATAATATTTTATATTTAGTATATAGAAGTTAATGTATGAATTTTGTTTTCATTATTAATTTTAAAAAAAAAACAAAAAAGAGGGGGGGTTTTGTGGGGTATTGGGAAGAAGGACGTGCAAAGAAAGGAAGAGGATATTAACGCGCTTGTAATGACACAGTTGTCTTTTGTTTAATCCCTGATATCTCACATCAAGGAAGACTTTTCTTTTTTTTTTCCAAACAAGGCTTAGGTGAATCCTCCAACTACTAACTACTCTTAGATGAATAAAAAAAATCCCTCCTACTCCTACAAAAATATCCGTGCCTACTTCTCCTTTTAATTCCTAAATTCCTCCAACTTTAAAAATCTCTATCCTCCGCCTTTTATCCTACTCTGTACAAAGGTAGCCAGTGAAGCGCGTATCACTGCGGTGGTCGTTTGTGTTTGCCCAAGCGGAATTAGGCCGGAGAGTATTGTATATCGAAGGAATGAGCAGTAGAGTGGAGGACCAAGGGAAGCTGGGACCTAAGTGGGAAGGCCCATACAGGGTTACAGAAGCGTTCGAGAACGGCTCTTACAAGTTGCAAACAATGGAGGACAAGATAGTCCCTCGGACTTGGCACGCGATCAACTTACGCAAATGCTATTTGTAGGTTTTATTATTTTATGAGTTCTGTATCTCTACACGTTATATTTAACTAGTGAATGTGATAGCTCGTACTCCAAATTTCAATGGGGAGAGCAATTTTCCGATGAATGATTGTTAACCATTGGATATAGCAAACCCACAGACAACTAAGTCACAGGGACTAATAAACCATACCGAAGGCCTACCCACCCGAATATGGCAAACCCTAGACAACTGTCACAGGGACAATAAATCATATCGAAGGGGCTTAGCCCCTCCAGATATTTGGAAAACCCCACAAAAACTAAGTCACAGGGACTAAGAAACCATTTCGCATGGGGGGGGGGGGGGGGGGAGGGGGGGCGGGGGGGGGGGGGGCCCTAGCCCCCCCGGATATGGTAAACCCACATACAACTAAGTCACAGGGACTAATAAATCATACCAAAGGGCTTAGCCCCTCCGGATATGGAAAACCTACAGACAACTAAGTTACAGGGACAAATAAGCCATTCCGAAGGGCTTAGCCCCTCCGGATATGAAAAACCCACAGACACCTATAGTCAACAGGGACTAATAAACCATGTCCGAGGCCTAGCCCCCCGGATATGGTAAACCCACAGCAACTAAGTCAGATTGGGGGGGGGGGGGGGGGGGGGGGGGGGGGGGGGGGGAAAAACAGGGACTAATAAATCATACCAAAGGGCTTAGCCCCTCTAGATATAGGGCCCGCCCCTTCGGACATAATAAATCCGGACCCGTCACAGGGACTGGTCAGGCGAAGGGGTTTAGTCCGGCCGAACAGGACAAACCTGCAGATAATGGTTATAATCATAAATAAAATCCTAGTGATCGTAAAATTGCCAAGAGGCGCATGAAAATAAGACATACTAGATAAGGGGAAGCACAGCAAGACAAGGCACAACAAAAAGTATGTAAAGCACAATAGAAGAAAGTCCGCAGCAGACTTTCGACAAAGTAATACAATGTTTGGAAGTAATCAAAAGTGCACCTACTTATTACATATATGTCCACACAGAAATATCTATTACACATTAGCCCCTTGGGGGCACAGATTTAGAACTATTAGGAGCTTGGGAGGATGGATTAACTTTTGTCGGGGCGTCTTGGGGAGGAGGAGCAGGATACATCTTCAGGAGCTCCTGGACGGTCCGACGAGGAAGACCGGAAATCTTTTCTACGAAAGGATAGGTCTTGGTAAAAAGCTTGTCATACTCGACAGTCATCCTTGTATCTGAGTGAGGATCAAAACCTTGGACCTCCCTCAATACATCCATAAGGTCCTCCTCAGACCATTTCACAGCTAAGCCTTTGGCCCACCCGGCCTGAATGGCCAAGTTAAAAGGAATAGACAAGCTCTCCTTATACTCATGGCTGTTCAAAAGACGCCTGACAACTGTAGGAAGGAGCTTCCCAATGGAATCAGTTTTTTTCTTTTTCAAGGTACCCAAGCTTAGACACAAGCCTCTCATTCTCAACAGCCCTCTCGTTGGATACCCTGTCGGAAAAGACCAAAGCGGAATCTTTCCTAGCAAGTTTAGCTTCCAATTCCTTAATGTGAGAGGCTTGGTCAGCATTAACATCCCTCAACTTATCTCTCTCCCGCTTAGCATTAATCAACTTCTCCGCGCAACCGGCATGTTCTCCTCGGACTTGCTGATATCTGTTGGACAAAGTGTTGTATAAATTAGACACATGGGTAAAGTCCGTCCGGATGCTCACAAGTTGCCTAGTTACATCTTCACATCTTTCTTTCAGGGCTAGATGGGCATCATAAAGAGCTTCAAATCGAAGGAGAGCATCAGTTTGAGCCATGGCCCCTCGGGCAATACTAAACTAAGCCCTTTCCATGGCAGTATTATTATCATAAGCATTCATCTCCTCTCTAACAACAGGGGGGCCAAATGTGTCAATAATTCCCTGCATTCCTCAGGAGTGTCCACTCGGGACCTTCGGTGGATGGTCCATTCAGGAATATAAACAGAAACAGGACGGGAGGACTCAGCTCCATCAGCATGATCTCCTAACAAATGAAACCAAGTTAGGAAAATACACAAAGGATATACACAAGAAAAGAAACCCCGAAGGGTATACAAACATACTAGCTAGGTTAGAATGGACCACGGGAACAAGGTCTTGGACAGCTGTCTTCTCAGGATTCCGGGCAGGAACGGGAGTCTCGGTCAGTCTGGTCTCATCGGCAGGATGAGTCTCAATCATCTCTCCGTGTCCTCCCGACTCATCGAAGCTCTCGTCATGATCGGCAGCATAATTATGAATGGAGGTGTTAGCAGAATCGTGATGAGGGACGCTGACATGTTTGTTTTCTCGAGACTCGGCAGTCCCCGCATCGTTAACATCTTTCAGCAGGAAGGAGGGATTGGGTGCCACAGTTTGAAGAGGACTCGCGGAAGAGGCCTCCTTAGTAGAATCCTCCTCCTCAGCATGGACAGCAGAAACCTTACGCATCTTCGGCTTCCCCTTCGAACCACCTTCACCCTCAGCATCTCTTTTTCTTTCGGCTCGCTTCTTAGCGACCGCACGGGCTTTCCTTTCCCTGATAGCAACAATTTTGGGATCAGAAATTTCCACTTCTTTCAACCTGGCAGTCTTTTCCGGAAGAGATTGGTTGACAGGTAAAGGGCCGGTGGTACATTGGGTAATAGCATCCCGAGTAGAAAGGGCATCACCCTGCTCAATAGTAGCATCATCCAGGAAGGGAAATCTTAGATACTCAGACATCGTGACAACTGCAAAGTAAGAAGCAATTCAGAAAAAGAAAAAGCATACCCTCCAACAAGAGAAAGGGAAGGGGCCATAAATAAATAATAATGGGTCATGTACCGTTTCCACGGTATCTGTGTGAAAACTGGAAAAATCAAAGAACTCCCAAGTGGTGGCCAACCCAGCATGAAAAAGTAATCCGGAAGGCACGGGTCTAATATCGATACTTTGATTGGTCAATGTCACAACATCAGAGGCATGGAAGCCATCGGTAGGAAGAGGATCGTGTATGTCGGAATCGTGATGCTCCATGCCGATAGCCTAGGAAATAGCTCTCATCCCAGAAAGAAAAACCTTTTCTTCCACCTTTCAAACCAGAAAAGGTCTCGTTTAAAATCTTCCCACCGGATCCGGACCAACCCTCTTCTCAAAAGAAAATCATACCCCTTGTTTGTCGATTTTTAAAACACTCGGAACAAGTTCAACCGAAGGGACGATATGTTGACCCGCAATAAGCACGAACAGGGTCAGCCGAGTCAACCCTATAGGTACTAACCAGAGATGTGCACACGGAAGTGGTCAAGCACAGCCAAATGAAGGGTGGAAAATGGAGCCCCTAGACTCTAGAAAACTCCAAAATATGTTCATTTTATAGTATGAGACTATAAATCACCGTTAACTTATCCATAGTCCATTCAGCAGTAAGGGCCACCGGATGCAAATCTAGAGGAATGTTATACTTGAAGGCCAAAGCCTTTACATCCTTGGCAGTCATGGTAGACGAGTAGGAATGCATGTCAGACTTAACAGGCGGGACGACCTCCATGTTTTGATCCTTTTTAGACATTTTCAAAGATACCGGAGGGGACAAATTATAAAAAATACAAAGGAAGGAGTATATACCTGAAAACGCGAAGAGCAAAAAGAAGAAGAGACGTTCGGCTCAAGATTTTACACGCAGTAAAAAGAAGCGGTGGGCTATTTATAGGCAAAGCATTGGGCTTTGGGCCATGGCAACATGTCACACAGCTGGCAAGGCCCAATCTTGACCCTCCGTTGCAAGGTGCGCGCCACGCGTACGTCCCAGATGAAAAGGGACGAAAGCAAGTAATGAATTTTAACCCACTGTAATTATGGGTTTTGTCCTATATTCATCAAGGAAGGCGTTCCAAAAAAAAGAAAAAAAAAGAAAAGGGGGAGATGAAAACGGAGAGGACGAAAGCAAGAGCAGTGGTTCCGGCCCTTTCAACTGAGCACTCTTAAGTATCACTCTAATAGTTTGTGACTATTAAAGTCATACTAGGGGGGACATGTCCGCGTATATACCGGGCGGGCCCTATATCCGGACGGGTCATACGGGTCCGGACGGGTCATACGGGTCCGGACGGGCGTACTACATCAACTCGAAAGAAGACAAAACATTAGACTCGATAAAGAAGGACAACTCTTCAAACTGTTGGGTAATAACAAGTACCTGTGCAACATCACTATCCCAGGAATTAAGGAGCGGTGTCTCCAAGGAGTACCGACACCCAAGGCAAAGGCTAGGCATAGGTCGTCTCCTTCATTCCCAAGGTGTCAAGAACAGTATTTCTAAACAGTACTTCAAGTAGTATAAATACCCAAGCATTTACTACTTGAAGGGCAGCATTAATTTCACCACACACACATTTATTACTCATAGCCCCTTCGGCTTTTACAAAAGTACTTACTTTCACGCCCGAGCTTGGTCCTAGGTCAACGCCCGGGGCGAGCTAACTGTTTTTCTGTCTTACTTTCAGATACTTAGGTGGATTACTCTTCTAGGAGCGGGGAACTCTCCTATTTCCTCTAGAACGGTAAATTACTTAAACATCTAGTTTTATATTCGCTATTAACTACGTGACATTTTGTTAGTTGGAAAACAAGTACTCTACATTCATGAAACACGTGAATTTTTTC
>BQNB010139202.1:0-17591 GCA_026074375.1 Tanacetum coccineum
AATCGCGATCGAACTCCATATGATTATTGCTACGTAATAGCTAGCATAAGCATATGAGATCAATCAAATTCGCCTCCAAGCATCCTCCTTCATCATTACTAGCTGCATTATCAAAACAAACAAACACACAAAATGCAAACAATAACATACTAAACATAACGAGTATGTAACACCCCCACACTTAAAGATTTTTCCAAGTTGAAAAACAACTTTCTTAAAGGGTGTACATATTTATTCAAAATAGAAACTAAAGCAAACAAAGCAATTAAAAGCTCGGGTTGCCTCCCGAGAAGCGCTTAATTTATTATTGAGTCATTAGCTAGACTCTTCCCCAGGATTTAGGATTCTTTGATGACACGGTTCAAATGGGAAATTTCCCTTTTTAAAGCTTGAGGGTATGGGATTTTTGGTATGTATTCCACAAGTGAATGAGATACATTTGGTCTTTTTGGGTTCTCCGTGTCCTTAATATTTCCTTTTGAAACTTCATTTTCAATGCCAACAAATGATATTAATTCTTTTTCACTAACATGATTCGATATTTCATCATGTTCAAACACTTTCTCTTGAGTGTACGGGATAAGCACGGTGTAATCCTTAAGAAATGATGATACAATCGGTGAGTTAGACATGATTAGGTTTGGGTTTGGCATGGTTGGATTAGGCTTAGTTTCTTCCTCCTCGATGGATTTAACATCACCCTTATCATTATCGTTTCGGATTAAGGGTATGTTGTAGACAATTTTGTTAGCCTCAAAATATTGAGTCGAACAGGAAGTTCGTTCATTACGTGTACGAATCTCGGTCATTTAATTAGTTAATGTTGTAATAGTATAATATCGGGAATCGGGCTCGATAGTGAATCTGATATTGTATATGTTTCGGGTTTAATCCCAAGCAAATCCCGAGCCCGGGTCCTAGTTTAAATATCCCGCGCGTCATTTAACGCGACGGGGTATATAAGCTTTTTCTTACCATAGAAAAAGTTAGTTGTTTCATTCTAATAAATCTTTCTCTTTTCTTTTCTCTCTCAATTCTCTCTCCTCTTTCTCTCTCTAAACAACTCACCTCCTTTCTCTTTTCTAGTCCGATTTCGTGTATGATATATATGAAGTGAAGTGTTATCGGGATCCTACAATTGGCATCAGAGCTACGTGTGGATTCGTGGTTGATTCGTGTGGTAAAACAAGCTCAAATTCGTGGCTTATATTGTGACAAAAAACCCACGGCTCAAAATTTTTTTTGGGCTTATTTGTTGGTTAATCTTGTTCTTCACTTGTTCTACACATCAAAAGGTAAGAGTGCTTCAAATTTCGTGTGTTAAACAAGCTCCTAGCTCGAAATATAAGCTTTTAAAGCTTAGTGTTCTTCGTGGTGGGTTGCTCAATATTGGACGATTTACAAAGAAATACGAGTTAAGGTGTGTTTAAACTTGATATACACACTTAATATTGTATGTTCTAGCCTTTGTTCGTGGTTAATAAGCTCATTTAGTGAAAACTTGCAAAATTCGTACTTGCATTCTTCGTGGCGGTTTGACAGAAAAGGGACAAGATCCACGATTTTAAGGAAGTTGTCAGGCGGCGGTTTGACTAGGTCAACGGCGGGTTGCCAAAAACAGCGGTTTGCTAAAAACGGCGGGTTGCTAAAAACGGCGGGTTGCCAAAAACAGCGGGTTGCCAAAAACAGCGGTTTGCTAAAAACGGCGGGTTGCTAACGGCGGGTTGCTAACGGCGGGTTGCTAACGGCGAGTTGCTAACGGCGAGTTGCTAACGGCGAGTTGCTAACCGGCGAGTTGCTAAACAGCGAGTTGCTAATTGGCAGCGGTTTGCTAAGATTTTTTTGTGTGAAAAAAAGGGTTTCAGTAAAACAGCCATAACTTTTGATCCGTAACTCCGTTTTAGGCCCGTGACCTCTCAAATCGAAGAGAAAAACGAGACGGATCACGCTGTAACCACCCTTTAGCTGGTTAAGGATTTTCCAAGGCCCAAAAAGCTCGTTTACTATGATTTATTGACATTTTTCAGTTTTTTGGAATTTGTGTTAGACTTGTTTTTGTTCTAGCTCACGGCCCATCTGTATTTTTAGGCCCGTTTCAGCTTGGTGAGCCTATTTAAACAAACAGCTTTAACCCTAGCCAGAAAATTATCTGTTTTTAGACAATTAAATCATTGGCCGCTGATTCCGAATCAAATCACTCACGGTTTTCTATTGATTTTGTAAAATCCCGTTAATTCTTTTATCGGTTTTAATCATAGACGTGTAAAATCCCGTCTCGCTTACAAAAATATATTTTTGGAAAGTTTCTGACACATATAAGATATACAAGTGATACTATAATATTTGTTAATGATTTTATAGCTCCTTCGACTCCGAAAAACGCAAAAACCAGCATTTTAAACTCCAAACAGCTCACTTATTTACGTAGAAATTTTATAAAATTTTCCAGATTTTAGTTAATTTTTACAAAGGCATAACTCCTTCGTTATAAGGATTCACGGAATGGCCAAAAGCTACATTTTAAGGAAAAATCCCATTCTATAAGTTTTTTTTATAAGTTTTGCTCGACTCGGACCCTAAAATGGGGTCAAACCCATAAAACATAAACTGACAGCTTGTGTCGAACACATTTTTATTGTGTTTTGAACTGAAATAGCCACCAGTTTACCGCAACTGTCATTGGTCATAACTCACTCATTTTAAGTTCGTTTTTAGCGATCTTTATACCCACGCGTTTGTATTTAAGTGTACTAATATATTTTAACATTTTGACTTTTTAAAGTTGTAGGTCCTCGGTTTAGGATCTGACTAGCCTTTGTAAGACGATAGATAATTTAAATAAATCCAAATCAACTATATGAGAGACACTGACTATGAATATCAAGTGTTAATGCGGAATCTTAACACAAGAGTAAAGAAGAAACGATAATACTAATTTGCTATAAAGCTCTATGCTTCTATTCATATTTCTCAAAACGTATTTGTAACATTGTGCCTTAGGGTTCCTCTTATACACAAAGGAAACCCTAATGGGCTTTTACAAACATCAAAGGATAATACATATCCTTTCCTAAGATATCTCCTAAGATATCTCTAAGATAACTAAAGCTATTCGTTACATAATCAAGACTTAACTAATAAACAGAAAATAACTATGACACAGTACTAACCTAGTACTGCTTACACTACCCATACTAACTTAGTACTGTTCAGCTTAACTTTCGTACTGCCAGTCTTAACTTAATACAACAGCACTAACTATCACTATCAGACTTAACTGTTATACTACCAGTATTAAGTCTGTTACAATCTATTTTCCCAACAATCCTCCCCTAACTTGATCTTCACTTGTGAACTTCAAGTTCCTTCAAAACATTCTTGATCTTTACTTTATAATACTTTAAGCTTTCTGAGATGTCGAAATAGAATTCTTCAGTTTGGTTCTTGATCGCAACACTTCAATTCTTTCTATTTATATCTTGCAGCAACAATTCTTCAAAGCTCTTCATCACTCCATCCTATAGAACATGACAATTATGTATATCAAATCATAAAGTTTCAGTCTTAATCTCATCACTTCCAGGTGTGTGAACTCCTGAGTGCAGGAGAATCAATGAAAAATTTTTTATTTTAATTTGTATTAAATGTATTGATGTCTCTTACCAGTTAGCCATCACTCTGGAGTAGTCAGTCGTTAGCCTCCAAAAGGTGAGTCCATGGTTAACTAAAAACCGTTTCAACTCTCAGTACAAGAAACATTGGTGATCGATACCATATGGTTTTTTGGCAAACCCTAACCGCCTAAACGATTTGATATGCCTTTACCTAATATCTCGTTTGCTCAGGCGAGTCAATCCTTTGGGCACCTAGAAAAGGTAAATTTTCCATGGTGGATTGAAAACCATGTCACCTCTTGTACATGAAACTTGTGAGTTGATATACCATCCACTTTTTGGTAAAGTGTCAACATATAAATGAATTTGCAATTGTCTTATACCATAGCCATAATCTTATGGACTAGTTATGGTTTTTCCACAGCCTTTACCACAAGCCATAAACTTGTGGGCTAGCCAACTCTTCACTTAGACAGATATGGTGAGTTGAAAACCATACAACTTATTTGCAAGTTGTCAACCATAGAACGGATTTGAGAAGTCTTTACCAAGAGCCGTTTGCTCCTGGACTAGCCAGTTCTTATGTTGATTGAGACTTGTGGAACTAATAATCCCCACACCGATTTGTTGTGTTAGTGCATAGCACCTCCACCAAGTGTTATCCTTCTCATCTCTATCCTAGATTTTCAACTCTTCAGACTTCACTACTTCCTAATGCCAGCTTGCTTTTCCATCATTTTCAACATTTTATAGCAATCCTCATTCATCTTTCCATCCAGAAGCTTCATTTTCAGCATAGTTTGACATACCTCAGCAGATAAAGGATATTTTCTTTCAGACAACATATAAATATCCATTGACTCCAAATTTCAAATAGTTGTCACTACTACAGGTGA
Source organism: Tanacetum coccineum (assembly GCA_026074375.1). NCBI lineage: Eukaryota > Viridiplantae > Streptophyta > Magnoliopsida > Asterales > Asteraceae > Tanacetum > Tanacetum coccineum. The sequence goes on from BQNB010139202.1 coordinate 4,511, forward strand.
TCAGAATATCTCCCAACTTTTGGTATCCGTTCGGACTTAACAGACCTCCCAAAACAGGAGCTTTACTGATGATGTGTTCTAGCAATCATATTCTTTAAAATCTGTCCTAATATCTTCTCTAGCTTATACTGCGGGTCCATCCATCACATATAGATTGCATTACTATAGCCGATATGATCTCAGTAAGATCATAACTAGATAGAGACTTCAACATAGCACCAAAATTAAGGGTACAGCTAGATCAGTTCTCAGATTCAATACTATTTGGTAGATATCATTTGTCTGCCTTTGCTTGGGATATTGATCGTGATATTTGGATATAATTGTTTTTCCTATAGAACAAGAAAAGGAGGAATCTTGTTCGGTTGTCTTGTTCGATCCTCTTGTTCGGTTGAGAAAGAAATGTTGTGCTCGTTCGGTTCAAGAAGAATCCACTCGTTCGGTTGATGAAGGAAGTCACTGGTTCGATTGTCCTTGGTGTTTGCTCGTTCGGTTGTTCAAAGTAAACACTCGTTCGGTTCCCAGTGGTTCTCACTCGATCGGTCCTTGAGATATCGAGCTCGTTCGGTCCACACTAGATTTAACTAGTTCGGTCTTCAAGGTATTTCACTGGTTCGGTTCAAACTCTTTCTCCTCGTTCGGTCCTTGAAGCTTCAACTAGTTCGGTGCTAGGAGTCTTGCTTGATCGGTTGTAGAAGACTTGAACACGTTCGGTTCACACTAGAGTATTGCTTGTTCGGCTCACAAAAAAAATGCTAGTTCGGCTCACCCCTTTTTTTGCAATTGTGATAAATAAATCCACACACCCTCTTCTTGAAAAAAAACGCCACGAATGACCTGTTAACCTTCAAGAAATCACTGCAAGGGTATATTAGTAGCACAATACAAACAAGTGTTTCACGATCCAATCCACAAAAACTCGATCAAGACTTGTTTTTCCCTTCTCTTTTTTTTAATATTCGAACCTCAAACAAGAAGAAAAAAATCGAGACTCTTTTTTTTTAATTAAATCGAACAAAAAAATCAAGACACCCTTTTGTTTTTGTTAATTCTTTTCGAACCAAAAAGGATGAACAAAAGAAAATCACGAGATCGTTGATTGCTAACAAGATGGTTTGATTGATATTAGATTAAACATAAACCATCTATGAATCAAGAATCAAAACAAAAACGCAATGAAAAACAAAAAAAATTTCTTTTCGCATCTATGAATCAAGAATCAAAAACAAACAAAACAAGATAAAAAAAATTTCGAACCCTCTTTTTTTTTTTATAACCGAATACAAAAAAAATTAAACACAAATCAAATCAAATCATCAATCATGAAAGGCTCTTGATACCAATTGTAGGTTCCATGATCATTCATACAAACCTTAACAATGATGTGTAGAATCAAGATGCAGGAAAATAAAGACTTTATTGATGATTGAAAGAAAAACCTTTTTGGTGGCTAGAAACCCTAACAATAATATTGACTAGCTATATTGTCTAACCTAATTTTGACTAAACTAGGTGTATTTATACTAAAAAGGTTCTGCCCATTCTAGGCTTTTGTTGGGCTTTCCGGGCTTTTTCTTTGTCAGCCCAATTACATTAATCATTAATTAATTAACCAACTAACGAGCTATGAAACGCTAGTTTTCTTCAAGACCGAGCTTCTCTTGTTAGACTGTGAAATTGTGTTTCTAACACAATGGCTTCCTTAATCATATGCTTAGCAACAAATAGAAAATTCAACCTATCTAAGTATCTTTTTAATGCTATGGTTAAACACTTAGATAGAGGGGTTAAATTCCTGATGTATCCTCGTTTTCTACAAGTTTTCATTAACCAACAACTTCGAGATATGTCACATCACAAGAAGACTTTTGTTACTCCCTTCCACACAAAGAAAATCTTTGCTAACACGAAGAGAGAAGGAAAGGATTTCTATGGGAGAGGTACACCTTTGTTTGATAGTATGCTGGTTCAAGCTTCTGAAGAAGTGGGTGAGGATTCAATTCCTCCAGCTGATTTCACTCAGATACCCATTATTGATCAACCATCTATATCCTCTCAACCCAAGAAGAAACAAAAGTCAAGGAGGAAACAGAGGAAGGAGGCAGAGGTTGCTAATGATGAGACAGAGCAGGAGAAAAATATACCTACACCTTCCAATGATCCAATTCCCAGTGGCGAGGATAGTATGCAACTTAATGATTTGATGGTTTTATGTACCCAGTTGCAAAAACAGGTTCTTGACTTGGAGAAGGCTAAATCTGATCAGGCTATTGAGATTGCTAGTCTCAAGAAGAGGGTTGATAAGCTTGAAAAGAGGAGACAGTTAAGAACCACATGGCTTAAAAGATTCAAGAAACTTGGTATAGCCAGAAGAGTTAAATCCTCTAATGCTAGTTTGGGTGCTTAGGAGGATGCATCCAAACAGGGGAGGAGTATTGAGGATATTGATGCAGATGCTGAGGTCACTCTAGTTAATGAAACTCAAGAACAGCAGAATGAAGACCTGATGTTTGATACTGGAGTTTTAGATGATGATGAGGTGTTTGTGGATGTTACTACTAGTAAGAAAGATGAGCAGAGTACAAAGCTTGATGATAGTACTACTGGTGAAGCAGTTACTACTGCTAGTGTTAAAGATAGTGCTGCTCCTACAATTCAAGTTTCTACTGATGATATAGGAGGAGTTACTGCTGCTAAGATTGATGAATCTTGACGTTTTAAAGCTATGTTTTCAACGTGGTGTTCTATAGGCAGAGGTGCTAGGGCTTAAGGTGCTGGGATACATCTTGGTGACACTTTTGGTTATTCACGCTATGATTTTGGATGTAATATTGTTTTTGGGGAAAATGTATTGTCAATCTTTGTAATATCATACAGCTGACAGTAAAGTGCATGCTTGGTGTAACAAGTTTTTATCAAATCTTTGTTTCATTTTTTTAAACGCCTTTTTTGTCGTTCTTATATATATCTTGTGCAATGTTATTGATCTGAGAAGTAACACGCCCCGGAGACCCTTATTTCGCTGCGATCCAATTTGGGGGTGTTACAACGATAACCTGCACAATCAAAGGTAAAACTGTTAGTCTTAACGTGGAGACGGACCCTACGATTAGACTTCGGCGTGAGAGTAAGTATTCATATTTGTCAGAGAATGTCAGAGTATGTGTGTGTAAATGTGATTAGAAAATTGTATCTTATGGGGTGTCAGAGTACCCCTTTTTATATGTAAGCCCAATAATAGGTTTTCCTAATATTTCGCCTGTACCTGTTAGTGGGCCAAAGTAGGACCCTTGTCAGGCAAGGATCCGCTTGTAATCATGACTCACGGATATGGGTTTGCCTAGCAGACTTCCGCTGACTTGCGAAAGTGCATCTGGAAGCCCTTCGTCCGTCTTGTTGTCTCTGGACCGTAGCCAGTTTGGCATGGGCTTAGTTTTGGTCCATTGTGCTTTTTGATTGTCTTATTGGGTGGCTTATGTAGTCCAGGCCCAAAAGCCTACTATACGTGTTATACGTCATCAGTTTGGAAAATTGTTTGCAAACAGGTTGTAGCCTTTTAAGAAAATATGAAATTTTATTGCGTTATGGATCTTTATAGAACCTCATTGTCAAGTAAACTTGTGAAAGTGTTGCTTTACACCTAATATTAAATAAGAAGGGAGAGAATGAAAATAAATGTGGATGAAATTGAAGATATTCTGAATGTTAACGAGATTGAAGAGATTGAAGAATCGATACGAAGTTACAGAGGGAAATAAATGATGGAGCGTTAAGTGTTTTTGGAGGTTTGGAACACAAATGTGTGTTCTTGATACTTTTAAACAATTATAAACTTATATTTTAACATTTTGTATTTTTATTTATGTTATTTTAAACAGTTGAAATTTTGTTTATGTTATTTTAAGGACCTTAAAACTTTGAGTCTAGATGCAATCACGCACCTTGTACAATCTTGTATATAGCTTTAAAAATACGGTTAACGCCCCTTCTTGTCCAATAGAACACAATTAAAGTGTCCATATCATACACGCCTACTAGTTAACGCCCCTTCTTGTTCATTTACACAATAATACACGTAAAACAAACATCGCATAAACGAGCGACTAACAAAAATCCCGTTGTGGTTATCCGAGATGATCCTTCATAAACGTATACATATATAACACTGTTTTCTTCAATAAAGCACGTACATGTTGGTCGACTAAAAATCATTAGGAAGCAGTGAAGTGGATTTTGAAGTATTTGCGGGGGTACTGCAAACATGGGTTTGGTGTATGGGACAGATCGTGGCAACCATGTGGACGTAACAGGTTTTGTTGATTCAGACTACGCTAAGTTATCCATGCTAGTAGCCAGGGTTGTTGGTCGACTAAAATCTAACAAGTGGTATCAAAAGCTCGGGTTTGTGGGTTTTACTAGTTATCTAGGATCGGTCACGAAGGGTTTCTTTTGTTCGGATTTTGCTGTAGAAGAAAACGATTTTGTTTTCGGGTATCTATATGATCAGAGAAAGAAACATAGATTTGTGTTTGTTCGTTCTTGAAAGAGCAGGTGTTCTATTTGAGTTTCAAGGTTAACGGATAACAAGAAGCAGCGGATTGACCGACAGAGGTTCTAGATCTGACGTTGTTTTCCATTATTAGAGTTATTAAGGAAGAAGAAAGGTACGGTGGAGGCTGAGTTAAAACAGGGTTTTGTTTTATTAGTTTGGGCCCAAGTTTTAAATAAGTCTGAATTTAGAGTTGGGCCAGGTTAGAATAAAAGTCTATTGATTTATTAAAGACTTAATATTTTAATACTCCCTCCGTCCCATTTTTATTGTCCATGTTTCCTTTTTGGGACGTCCCAATTTAATTATCCACTACTAAAAATAGATAGGGAAGTTTGATCAAGTTTACTATATTACCCTTGTTTGAAATTATTATTACAAACTTTAAAGAAGACTTTAATTAATTAGCTAAGGGTAAAATTGTCATTCTGTCAAAAAGTAAGAGAGCGAAAGCAGTAATAAATGCACTTTTATTAAACTATATGTTTTTTGTCGGGGGACAATAATTATGAGACGGAGGGAGTAGAAGATTACTTTGAAGGGTATTTTGCACAAGGGACTTTGTTGTTTTGTGATTGTGAGGGTTTTTCACAAGGTTTAGCAAATCAACGAAGGGATAAAGAATGACAGGAGCCAAGTTTGACATCGAAAAATTTGATGGAACTCGTGATTTCGGGTTATGAAGAATCAAGATGTGTGCTTTATTAATCCAACATGGATGTGGAGCAGCTATGGAGGTTTTACCCGCGGATATGGAAGCTCAAAGAAAACTGAGCTAAACAAGAAAGCTCACAGTGCCGTGATTTTGTGTTTAGGTAACAAAGTTTTAAGAGAAGTTACCAGGAAGACGACTGTAGCGGGGGTTTGGTCAAAGCTCAAGACTTTGTATATGACAAAGTCATTGGACAACAAGTTGTACCTAAAGAAGAAGTTGTATACATTCTACATGCCGGCTGGACGAAAGATTTTCGAGCATATAGATGAGTTCAACAAAATCGTTCTTGATTTAGCAAATATTGAGGTAAAATTCGAGGATGAAGATCTTGCTATATTATTACTCACTTCTTTACCAACATCATACGAACACTTTGTGGATACCTTGCTCTATGAACGGGAAGCTTTGACTTTGAAGGACGTGATGGCCACACTAAATTCAAAGGAAATCAAAGAAATGTCTAAGGCGAAGGGGGATGATGGTGAAAGGGTTATATGTGAGGGGAAGAACTGATCGTAGGGATTCACGTCAGTCAAGGGGAAAGTCAAGATCGAAGTCTCGAGGTGGAAGACTCAAGTGCTATATTTGCCAATCTGAGGATCACTTGAAGAGAAACTGTTCGAAGAATAATCGCAAGAAGTCAACACGTTACGTCAAGAAAGATGAGCAACCAAGCTTTAGTGGTTTGACTTATGACGATTCTGAGGTGATGATGGTGATGAGCGTACATGCTCTATTAGATAGGATTATGGACTCAGGATGTTACCACATGACACCCAGGTTAGATATACTTTTTGATTTTCTGGAATGCGATGGGGGCAGTGTACAGTTGGGTGACAACAGGGAGTGTAAAATCAGAGGTATTGGCAAGGTGAGGTTACAACTGAAAGATGGGTCAAGTTTTGTGTTACACAATGTCAGGTATATTCCTGAATTGAAAAGAAACTTGATATCGCTGGGAACTCTTGAAAAAAAGGGATTTACCGTAAAATTACAGTCGGACAAAGTCAAGGTGATTAATGGTTCCAGGGTTGTTTTATTTGGAATACGAAGGAATAATTGCGTATACTCTTTGGATGGCCATGCAATGGCAGGTGAGCTTAATGCTAGTGTTGAAGAAAAAGACAGTCTTGCGCAGGTTTGGCACAAAAGACTGACATATTCAGCAAGGCGGGACTGACAGTGCAGGAAAAGCAGTTGGCAAAAAAAGTCTAGGTAAGCTCGAATTTTGTGAGAATTGTATTCTGGGAAAGTCAAATCGAGTCAGTTTCGGTGTAGGAAGGCACACTACTCAGGGAGTGATTGATTATGTTCATTCAAACTTATGATGTCCGTCTCAGGTGGAATCATTGGGAGGTAAGATGTATTTCTTATCTATTGTTAGTGATTATTCCAGGAGGGTATGGGTTTCTATCTTCATGTTCACGAAGCATTTAGAAAGTTCAAAGAGTAAAGCGTTAGGAAGAATTAGACGGGTGGATGGGTTTTTTTTTAAAACCTTAGACTGGATAATGGTCTTGAGTCAGTAACAGGGTTTAAGCAGCAAATGCGATTGATAGTGGGATTGCTAGAAACTGACAGTTCCGGGGATGTCACAGCGAATGGTTTATAACACATATAACAGAACTCTCATGGATCAAGTATGATTGTTTAATATATCAGTCTGATTGCCAAGACCTTCTAGGCGAAGGCGACATGTACGGCCAGCATATCTTATAAATAGGTCCACCATCGACAGCGATTGAGAAAAAGACACCTATAGAGATGTGATCGGGACATCCAAGTGATTATGGGATGTTGAGGATTTTCGGCTGTGTCGCATATCCACACGATAAACAAGGTAAGATCGAGATAGAGAGCGAAACCTTTGAGGTTTCGAAATAAGAGTAATATGGCTGTTTATGCATTTGTTGCAGCAGAGGAAGAAGATACTCATGAACCATTGACATATCAAGAGGCAGTTGCTTGTGAAGACAGTTCTAAGTGGATGCTGCTATGAAAGAAGATATGGATTCTCTAAGGAAGAACAAGACCTGGGAGTTAGTAGATCATCCAGCTGGGCAAAAGCTGGTGAGCTGCAAATGGTTGTTCAAGATAAAGAAAGGGATTGAAGGTGTTTAAAAGCCTAGGTACAAGGCAAGGTTAGTGGCTTGTGGATTCACACAGAGGGCAGGTATTGATTACAATGAAGTATTTTCTCCGGTTGTTCGACACACATCTATTCGGGTTATACTTGCATTGACTGCGTGTAAAGATTATGAGCTGAAGCAGCTTGATGTAAAGACAACATTTTTACATGGAAATCTTGAAGAAGTGATCTACATGAGGCAACCACCGGGATATGAATAAGGTAACAAGGTATGTTTGTTAAAGAAATCCCTTTATGGTTTAAAGCAGTCACCTAGGCAATGGTATAGGAGGTTCGATGAGTATATGCTGAGCAATGGGTTCAAGCGTAGCAGTTACGACAGCTGCGTATATTACAGGAGTTATGCACCAAGTGAGTATATCTATCTATTGTTATATGTAAACTATTTGTCTATTATTGTAAGAGAATTGCTGGGATTGGTCCTACCGAATTCATAGCTTAAAAAGGAGTTAGACATGAAGGAGCTTGGGGAAGCAAAGAAGATTCTTGGTATGGAGGTCGTCAGGGATCGGAGTCGCAAGATTCCTTGGGTGTCACAATCCGGGTACGTTTATAAGATTTTGAATAATTTTAGAATAAACGATGGGAAATCGGTTAAGAGGCCAGTGGGTGGGCACTTCAAGCTGCGTTGAGAGGATGTCCCGTTATAGATTGTGAAGTGAAAGGATTGATAAGTGTGCCGTATGCAAATGCGGTATGGGAGCTTAAAGTTACTTGAAGATGTGCACGAAGCCAGACATAAAAAAAAAAAGTAAAGAGTAGTTAGCAGATATTTGACGAATCCGGGTAAAAACCATTGGGAAGCAGTGAAGTGGATTTTGAAATATTTGCGGAGTACTGCAAACGTGGGTTTGGTGTATGGGACAGATCGTGACAACCATGTGGACGTGACAGATTTTGTTGATTCAGACTACGCTAAGTTATCCGTGCTAGTAGCCAGGGTTGTTGGTCGACTAAAATCCAGCATACATTTATACAATGGTTGTATTATATAGCGCAACCAACAACAACAACAATACTCAACCTCGTCTGAGCAGGGTATGAGTTAAAATAATGCAACTATATAAGAATAATAGTAGTAGACGTCAATATTCTCACACCATTCTCCTAAAGTATTTGAAGTTACCTAAGTGATTGACTTTTTATCTAATGATAACTAACTAACACTTATACACGTTAAAAATCTATTACACATGCATGTTATATACAAGTCACACACTCACAACTTTTTAGTTACAAAGGGTTCTCATTAGAATAAAAAAAACACAAGTCGTTTGGTGATTACACGACAAAGAAAATGTTTTCATACTTTGGTAAACTAAAAACAAAAAAGCATTATACATTTATTAAAGATAAATCTGTCGGTTATAATGCACTTTACTTTAAAATCATCATGCGTTTAAATTGTGTGATTTTGCATAAGGGAATAACATGCTTGCTGCGATAAGAGCACAATGTATGGTAACGCCGTGCTCGGCGTTGAGCCTACGTGGCTCCGGGGCGTCACCATACTCACGTTTGGCGTTGGCCAACACCGTTGGCTTCGGCGTCGAGCCACCAACGCGCGTTGGTGTCAATTTTCTTTTTTTTTTCTTTTAAAAAATTGAGTGTGTGCATAGTGTGTGTTTGTGTGTGTTCTGGTGTGTGTTTTTTAAGTGTGTGTTTTCGTGTGTGTGTGTTTTTTGGTACAGAGAAGAAGAAGAACAGGGGAAGAAGGGTGGTGTAGGCCCAATCTATTTTTTTTCGTTTTTTTTATATAATTTATATTTTTATTAAATAATGAAATATTTAGTTAGAATTTAGTTTAGTTAAATAAATAGAAAAGAAAAAAAAAAGGTGGGTCTCAAAAAGTGGTGTTATGGTTACCTGGGTTTTTTGGGTGTTGGTGTTATGGTGTTAAAGCTGATGTGGCGCTGATGAGTCAGTGTTAATGGTGTTACGGTACCTAGAGCTCTAAGTAGGGAAGTTACCTGCTTTCCTTTGAAAAAAAATAAAAATTATGTTCATATTTGGTTCCTGAAGTTTGATCGGTATATGGGGTGCTTATTTTTTGCAAAGAAAAGTAGGTAACCTGCCAGCTTTTTGCAGCAAATTTTCCCTTTGCATAATTAATAAGTTTAGTCTTATCATTTATGTAAAAATATCATTTGAACTTATCATATTTATATACATTATTAATAATTATAGTCATAAAATGTGTTGTTAACATAGACGGTTTAGTGTTACCTAATTGTTGATTTTTCAATTAAAATAAATTTGACCACAACAATATAGCAAAACTCATAATTTATAGTAAGAATGAATCAGTCGACAAGATCATATAACGCTATGGCATACATACATTATTCATTTTCGGATTACCATCAGGGACGGACTCACATGGGTGCCGGGTGTGGCACGGGCTACACCCGATTTAAGGTCACGAAATGTAAAAAATAATAATTAAAACTGCCGTTTTTTCGGTAACTTTTATTTCTTACTGTGTAACTTTAGTTAGCGCAACATTTCTTTTGTGAAACATTCTCTTGAAAATCCTAGGTCTGTTCCTGATTACCAAAAGTAATCACTATACTACTAGTTTATGAATTCCTAGTTGAATTATATAATAAGATGATAATCAAGATAAGCGACAAACCGTACCAAAGTAAAAAAAGTTATTCGGACAAAATGAGAAAATCAAAACATCGGCTTTGAGTTTCACGTTGATAAATACGTTAAACTAGTTGTTTTCAAACGTTTTTCTTGTATTTTTGTTTTTAAAAAATGATACCTCGGAGTCTGGAGACTTTATTTCCTATGTTGTTAGTATCAAAAAATCTTAGGTTTCATTTTTTTATTCGATATTATACTTTTGGAGCACAATAGCCAAATCAAATTACACTTTAGATACTTATCTTGTGGTGGACTTGATAATAAAATATACGAAGATAACATGAAATTAGTTATAGATACATAGTTAAGAAAACTATGATGAACCGGATGTTATTAGCTCGTTTGAATATATAGTTGCATTGATATTCTCTATGAATTACTTCATGCAAGTACAACTTTACATAACAAACATACAAAATATAGTAATTACAATATGATGGCAAATTGCATAAAAGTGTATTAAATTTATACTCAATTTCAATTTAATGTATTAATTTTTTTTTTCTCAATTTAATATACCCAACTTTTTTTTTTGCAAATGAAGACAATTAGGAGGTTACCAGGTCACCATCAAGTTACCTTCTTCTCCAACATGATTTTTCAGCTGGCGACCTCCACCACTACCGCCTTCGGCAAGCCACAACCACCACCATTTTTGACCGATTTTGACTGTTTTGGACCGTTTTTGACCGTTTTCGACCGATTTTGACCGATTTCCTTCGTTTTCTTCCGATTTCGACTGTTTACAACAGATTTCGACCGATCTGGACCGTTTTTGAACGTTTTAGACCAATTTTGACCGTTTTAGTCTGTTTTCGACCGATTTCCATCGTTTTCGACGGATTTCAACCGATGTCGACCATTTTCAACCGATTTCAACCATTTTCAACCGATTTCGACCGTTTTCGAACCTTTACGTTCGTTTTTTGATCGTTTCAACCGTTTTGGAACCTTTTCGACCGATTTCATCCGTTTTCGTGCGTTTTCGACAGTATTCATTCGTTTTCCTACGTTGTCAAGCTTATTTGAACGTTTTGAATGTTTTCGTCCGTTTTTAAATGTTGTGAAATGTTTTTGTACGTTTTCGTCCATTTTTGTACGATTTGTTCGTTTACGTCATTCTCTGTTTTTCTTTGTTTTCCTACGTTGCTTTCGTTTTCGTACATTTTGTACGATTTTATACGTCTTCATACGCCTTTTACATTCTTATAAAAAGTACTAAAACGTATAAAAACAGATAAAACTTTTGAAAACGTTCAAAAACGTATTTAAGCGTAGAAAAACATACAAAACGAACGAAAACGATCAAAAAGAAGAGAAGGGAAAGAAAAAAAAAACATTACAAAACGAACGGGGGGGGGGGGAAAAAACGATCAAAAAATCGATCGAAAAAACGGTTGGTGCGAAATGTGTATTTTTGAACAGGGACATCGGTTGGGAAATCGGTCGGGGGAAAAAAAAAACGATCGAAATCGACGAATCAGTCGGGGGGAAAAAAAAAAACGATCGGAAAATCGGTTGTTGAAATCCGTCAAAATAAAAAAAAAAAAAAAAAAAAAAAAAAACGATCGAAAGAAAAAAAAAAAGAAATCGGTCAATAAAAAAAATTGGTTGCCGATCCGCGGGAAATCGGTCAAAAAAAAATCAACAAAAACGGTTGTGTGAATGTGGGTGAATGGTGTTTGTTTTGTGGGAAATCGATCGAGAAGAAAAGGAGAGAGAAAATGGAGGTAATCGGACCTCTTATAAAACTGTCGGGGAAAACAACGGTCGGAAATCGGTTGTGAAATCTCGTGGGGGAAAACAGCGGAATCGGTCTTTCTTTTTCCTCTAAATCGGGGAATAATAGTTGTCAAATAAAAACGGCCTAAACGGTCTAAAAACGGACGGAAATCGGTTCGATAATATCGCTTTGTTTGGTGTACGGGGTGGTGGTTGTTGACGATTGGAGGTGGTGGGTGGTGGGTCGTCTGAATGCATAGGATTGCCAGATAATCATGTTGGAGAATAAGGTAACTTGATGGTGACTGATAGACCTCTTAATTTGTATTCATTTGCAACAAAAAAAAAGTTTGTTACATTAAATCTGAGAAACAGAACACCAAAAGTTTGAGTACATTAAATTTGAAATTGTGTATAAGTTTTAATTAATACACTTTTATGTTAGACCCATTTTATTCTTTCGGTTGCTCTGTGTGCGAGAAAGAAAAGTTATTCAGTAGTTAATTTTGTAGATGGTTGGATTTTGGATGTTCTCCTTATGTGTCGTACGGAGATTTGGCTCTTTGGTTCACAATTATCTGGTTAGGTTCTTAAGACGATAAGATGTGTTGAAGACGTTGTTTACGTTCTTATCTGGTGGAGCCTTTGTACTAACAGAACCAATTCCTTTTTGCGTCCCTATTCCCCGAAAGGAATAAGGTTGCTATTTTCGAACAATATTGTTTTACGCTCTTTTTATTGGGTGTAGTTGATTGTAGTAGAACTTTGAATTGGGTTAGTTGGCTTAACAGCCTTTTTTGATTCTTTGGAATTTTCTAGCCCTTGGCTAGTGTGGTTCATAAATAAAGTCGTTTCGTTCAAAAAAAAAAAAATGAATTAGGACGATATTGTACGTCTAAAAGTATAACTAATCATATGTCTAAATTTGTGTTACCGTTTTATTGTTTTGTGAAGATGTAATTTAAGACCCTTAATTGAAAACAACATGTTACAACAATGTACATTTACAGCATAACGTGCCGTCCCGTTCGTATCATGGGAAAAATTGGTTTTATTTTTTATAACATCAAAATCCACAACAACATCAAAACACCTCTCCCTCATATCAAGTGGTGCCGTCATGCAAAAAGTGGTGTCATCGTGTTAAAAAGAAAGGAAAAAACCACAAAACCAAACAAAAAAACCGGACCACTTTGGCTGGCGCTAACGGTGCGACACCCGACGACGCCAGCTTTGGTATCGTTGCGATGCCGTCCCATCGGCTGGTCCACGAGGGAGCAACCAGGATACCTTA
>BQNB010139204.1:0-17591 GCA_026074375.1 Tanacetum coccineum
CATGTTGTTGTAGTTAGGTGGCCCATCTTCCTCAGTGTCAGTATGTTCATCATCAAAAGAGTTTGTAGAGAAAACACCATCTTTTGGAACATCATCATCAGAATCTGTAGGTGTATTACCAGTACTTTGAGAAGGAGTGTTAGCAGTACTTAGAGTTAAAGTACTGTTGACACTTTCTTTTCCCTTTGCAAGAGATATTCTCCTCTTCTCCTCTTCAAAAGCAATCCTTTGACTATCATTATGAGCTTTGGCAAGAGATTCTTGATGCATCAAACTCATAAGCTCATCATGTAGAGCTTGTTCCTTAGAGGGCAATGGAGTTTCTTTGGCAGCAGTACGTTCCTCTGAATGCATAGGCTGAGCTGTATGAACAATGAACTGCTGGTCATCTAAATCTTCAACATCATCCAAAGTTGATACTTTTTCTCCTGAATCAGCATAGTTTTCTTTCCTTACAGGTATGTAATTCATTGAAGGAGTTAGAAGATCAAGATCAAACATCCAATCAGGACCTTTTCCTTTTTGATTCTCCTGATTCTCAAGAAAATCTACATGAAGACATTCTTGAACTTTTCTTGTTATTCTGTTGTAGACTCTAAAACCTTTGCTGCTAGTAGAGTATCCCAACAGATAGCCTTCTTCTGACTTGCCATCAAACTTACCCAATTGATCTAGGGTATTAAGTATAGTCAGAGAACATCCAAAAGGTCTCATGAAACTGATGTTAGGAGATCTACCCATCAAAATTTCATAAGGAGTCTTCATTTGAGGTTTAGTCACCAAGACTCTGTTAAGCACATAACAAGCAGTATTGACTGCTTCAGCCCAAAATTGAATAGGTAGAAGTGAGTCTGCTAGCATAGTTCTAGCAGCTTCAATGAGAGTCCTATTCTTTCTTTCTGCAACACCATTTTGCTGAGGAGTCCTTGCAATGCTATATTCTCTTTTGATTCCTTTCTTGGCACAAAACTCATTCATGAATTGATTCTTAAACTCTGTTCCATGGTCACACCTGATGATCTTCACTTTATGTCTTAACCTGTTTTCTAAACCTACAATCAGATCATGAAGCATATCATATGTCTCATCCTTGTAAGCCAAGAAAAACACCCAACTGAATTTACTACAGTCATCAGTGACCACCAAGCAGTACTTTTTCTTGTTTACACTCTCTACTGAAACAGGTTCCAAATAAATCCATGTGGGCAAATTCTAAAGGTTTCTGATTTATTCTTTCTTCAATTTTTTGCAAGAAGCCTGTGCCTGTTTACCCTTTTTCTACATGTAGACATGAATGATCAAGCTTAAATGTCTTGGATGGTTAAACTCTCATAACCAGATTTCTTTAACCAACTTGTTATTATGTTTCTCTGAAGTTTACATGCCCAATCTTTGTGCCATAAGCAGCTTCATCCTTTGTTGCCCTTTGCAACCAAGTTACTCTACAGAAGAATAATATTCTTCAGATTCCATGCTGTATATTCATTTTTCTTGGAGCTCGAAGTCATCACTCAGATCTTCCATAACAAACTTGAATTTTGGAGGATAAGATAAGACACGCCTTATCAGTGAAGTGGAACCATTGTGCTTCTTATACATATTTGAGACACAGAAAGGAGATTGAACTTAAGCTACTCCACATAACTGATTTCTCAAGTTATTGCAAGGATGTCTTGATGGTTCCTTTGCCCGTGACTTCTTTCCTACCTTTAGGATCATTTCCAAAAGCCACATAACCACCTTTGAATTCTTTAAAATCAGACAGCTTGTCCTTGTCTCCTGTCATACTCCTAGAGCAACCACTGTCAATAATAGCATAATCCTTGAAATCTTCTTCTGGATTGCCCTGTACAAACAATATTAAAGAATTAGACTCTTTTAGGGACCCAAGTCATAACTGACTTGGATACCCCTAATGGAGTTACATACTCAAATTGTTTGAGTGTGTAAGATCCATTATCCCTATTCACAGAATCTAGATAAGCCCCTTTTGGTCTCCATATTTGTGTTGGTTTTATCATGTCACTCCTTTTGATACTTACCTTTTGTGTAAGTACTGCTTGTGATCCAATAATACTTTCTTTCTTAACCCAGATAGACTTCATAATTTTCTTGGGTCTTTGTGGTCTGTAAGGAGTCCTTGTGGTAGAAGACCTTGATGATGGTGAAAAACTTGAGGTTCTAGGTCTTATATTATCCAACCTTGGATAATAAGGTCTACCAGTACTTTGTGAAAGTACTGCATGTTGTACTCTAGGTCTAGCAGTACCTTGATAAAACACATTAGCAGTACTTTTTGAAGGTACTGTTTGTGTCTTACTTGGTCTTGCAGTACTTTTCAACCCTTCCCTTGTAAGTACTGCTGATGGGATAAAAGACCTCCTTTGGTGAGGGTACCTAGAGTTTCCTGAGAAGTTACTATGGTTCACCCTTTTTATGTTATTCAGATGATTTGTGTCCCTTGCACCTGTGTTCCCTTAGGTTTATAGTTTGGTTTGTTGAGGTTTTCATGTTAGATCAGTTCTTGATAGGGATTAGGATGTAACTACGAAAACATAATTTACCCCCTTTGTTCCCAAGTCCCTTTGTCCTAGATTCTGACAACATGTTTTGACTGTTTGGTGACTTGTTTTCAAAAGATGTTTCACTATTTTCTGAGTTAAAAACAGTTTTCTTTTGAATTTCTGAAAAATCAGTCTCTTCATCATCACTATCAACCCAATCTTCAATTATGACTTTATTTCTATCAATTTCTGGTTGACTAGTCTTTGTTTTCTCTTGATTAACAACCTTATTCCTAATGGCCGTTCATCGATCCAGTATATGAGACATTTGCCTAGGTGGAATAATGTGTACCTGTGGGGGGAGGTATGATTTGATCGCCTTTCTCTTTTGAAATTTTCATACAAAGGATCAACCAAAGTTTCATCCCCAGATGAATTGTTATTTTCCTCACTACTACTGTATTCAACTCAAATCCTATACATGTATTATCAGAAATATCTTTGTTTGTTTAGGCTTCTTTTTGAGTACTAGCTGCGTTTGACCTTTTTCAAGTTTTACCTTGAAATCACTCTCTCTCTTCTTAAGGCTGATTAAATTCCTTTTGTTTATTTTTCTAGTTTCAATCCCTCATCTTTAAGGTCTATCTCCAATCTGTTTCATATTATCACCCTATGAATATTCATCTTTCATGGGTTTTAAGTATGATTCTAATGACTCTAAGTCTACTTGATATCCATAGAATTTCTGTCTAGCCATTTGAAAATTTTTCTCTTTCTGTTTGATAGTTTTCTAAGCAACTTTTTATACGTGTTTACTACATTTAGAACAGAAGGTACTCTGAGTTTGTAGCTCATCAAGCTAGGAGTCTTGGTGATCATCAGTTGTGTTGCTTCCTGTCAAAATCACCAGTCCATCTTGTCAAAAGTGCATCAGGTTCTGAATCAATCGCCATGCTCCAATCATTTCTCAAGTCCAGTTAGTGCCATCATAGCAAAAGTCACTGGTTCAGCATCAAATTCCTTGGTCCAATCAATATCATCATTGTTGTCTGTTGCCACCAAGGCTTTTGAGTTTGAATCTTCAATAGCCACAATCTTCTTTTCCTGACGACCATTTGCTCTGTTTTCCTGATATTTAGCAAATCTGCACTCCTTTGCAAAGTGACCCAACTTCTGACAATTAAAACATTCAATCTTTGACTTGTCAAAAGTGATCCCATTCTTTGGCTTGAGGTCAATGGGTCTTCCTGTTTTTCTCATAAACTTCCTTATCCTTGCAGTTATCATAGCCACCTGCCATCGAATGTCAATTTCTTCCATAGCATCTTCATCAATTTGCAGCAGGTCTTCATCATCATGAGTTGTAGGCATAGATGCTTGTTGAGAAAAGAAAGAACATATGATTTCATCTGAGTGAGAATCATAGTTAGGAGCAGTTTTCACCTTGCTTGAGGTAGCCTGAGTATATCCTTTTGAGATATTATCTGGGTCAGCAGTACTTTGTTTCAAAGTACTGCCCTTGACTTCAGTGGACAGAAAAGCAATGTTTTGTGAACTTGAAGTTGAAACACCCTTCAATTCATGCTCATACACCTTCAAGTTGTTGTAGAGATCATCAAACTCCAATTCATCCAATCCAGGTTGTCCCCGTATCATTGTAGCAACTACATGCCACACAGATGGTAGGCTTCTTAGAAACTTCAAGTTAGCATCTTCTTGGGACACTTTAGCATCATATAATTCAAGCATGCTAAGAATATGCTGAAACCTTTCGTATGCTGAATCTAGCTCTTCCCTAGATCCGATAGTAAATGTCTCGAATTGTTGTTTCAAAAGATTCTTTTGCATCTTCTTTGATGCTTCGTTTCCTCCAAATCTTGCTTTTATGGCTAACCATAAAGTTCTTGCATCTACAGCATCATGAAAACTGAGAAGATGTCTATCAGGTATAGCAGAAAGCAGTATATTAAGAGCTTTCTCATTGTTTCTTCTTGCGTTAGCAGCAAGCGAAGTCTTTGGTGCAGACGAGGATGCAGGATCATTTGTTGCTTGGTCTCCATTTGTGATTATATCCTACAGTATATGATCAGTAATGGAAATATACTGTCGCATCTTCATGGACCATAGGTCATATTCACCCTTCTTGATCATTGGGATTCTTAGTGCAGTGACTGACGAGGTGGTTAGGATTGGTTCAGCTTCAGACATCTTTTTGGAGTTTGGAAAGATTTTGAAAAAGTTCTTCTAGATCAGAGTCTCCACACAGGCTCTGATACCACTTGTAGGATCGTTATACCTTAGTATAATAAGCCTTTAACATGTAAAGGATGTTACCTCCTTGAATAAATCCAAGTTAGTAGCGATGAAACACTGATATAATACTGTTAACTATGCGGAAACTAGTTAACAATATCAAGAAGAACACACAATAGATTCTCAAACGATTTCTATTATAAACCTTTTGAATCTGCCTAAATTGCAGATCCCTAATACAATGCTAATATTTCGTGTGTCTCTAATGCCTTCCTAGAGATCCTTTTACAAACATAAGGATAACCTCTAGTAGGTATACAGTCCTTGAATAACACGAATACTAATTGATACTAATCACTAAAATAACTGTTACAAGATAATTACTAACATAACCGTTTAATCTTTAAAGTTCCTAGAATAAAGACAGTACTTTGACTTTTCCATTCTAGGCAGACAGTACTTCGATCTTTCACTTAGCAGTACTTTGACTTTTACTTAGCAGAACTTTGACCTTTACTCTTGTAAGTCCCAACAAAAGGGTCTAATGATCTATTTAACACCAAAGTCTCTCCCATAAGCCTAACTTCTAAATCAAGTTCCATTCTTTCTCTCAAACTTAGCATGTAGACCCTCTTAATTAAACTACTAGCAGGTTTAACACTTTTGAAAATAATCTTTTCTTCCCCCACCCTTAAAGTAATCTTCCTTCTGTAAACATCAATCTTAACATGGGCGGTAGACAAAAATGGTCTTCTGAGGATCAAGGGCATTTTGATATCCTCAGGCATATCAAGAATTATAAAGTTTACTAGGAAAGTAAATTTGCCAATTCCTATATAACACCCCTATTTTTGACATATAGCAGCGGAAGCTAATTTGGGGTATTATTTCATAGTATAACAGTCGTAATCATAGAAAGCGACTCGAAAGAGATGTTTTTAAAACATAATTTATCATTCATTATTTCATCAGAGTTTTTACAAATAGAAGTCCCAAAATCTACATGAAAACATAAAGTTTGAATGATAACAGTTTAGCCATCTTCAAGTCTATGCCACTTCGTGCCATAAGATGCTCAGTTCGAAATGTTTTAAATTTATGTAAAAAAATCGAATTTTATTTTTAAGAGAAATATCTCGAATTTTATTTTTATTTAAATTTAGTAAGTATGATTATTAAAAATAAACTTTTCGGTAAAAAAAAAATTTTGAAATGGTTAAAAAAAAAAATTTCTCGAAATGTTTTAATTATATACAAAAATTCGAATTTTTTTTAAAAAAATTTCCTCAAAATAGTTTTTTTAATTATGTAAGAACTTTAAAATTTTGTAAAAAAATTTTTTTGAAATGTTTTAAAAAAAATTCGAATTTTTTAAAAAAAAAATTTCTCGAAATGTTTTAAATTTATGTAAAAAAATTCGAATTTTTTTAAAAAAATTTCTCGAAATTTTTTTTTTAAATTTATGTAAGAATATTTAAAATTTTCGGTAAAAAATATTTTTGAAATGTTTTAAAAAAAAATTCGAATTTTTTTTTAAAAAAATTTCTCGAAATGTTTTAAATTTATGTAAAAAAATTCGAATTTTTTTTAAAAAAAATTTTAATTCGAATTTTTTTTTAAAAAATTCTCGAAATTTTTTTTAAATTTATGTAAGAATATTTAAAATTTTCGGTAAAATTTTTTTTTGAAATGTTTTAAAAAAAAATTTCTCGAAATGTTTTAAAAAAAATTCGAATTTTTTTAAAAAAAAAATTCTCGAAATGTTTTAAATTTATGTAAAAAAATTCGAATTTTTTTAAAAAAATTTCTCGAAATTAACTGTTACAGGGACCATTTCTGAAACACAAGAAACCACATGGATCATTTCTGAACAAGCACGAGGGTATTTATGTCATTTATACCAACTAAACCAACAATTAACGGTCAAACAAACGGAAAATGTTGGTCAAGGGACTAAACCCGATACGGGTGAAAACGTTAGGGACAGGATCCGGGAAAAAAAAAGTTTAGACCTTTTTTTTTCTCTTTAAAACCCGACAGACCACAGTGACCATTTATGCCAATTAACTCTATATATAATTAATATATATATAATAATATAATATATATATATATATAATATATATATATAATATATATAATATATTATTGAGGGTTTATATATATTATTGAGGGATTTTTGTGGAATATCAAAATGGCGCCGCTGCCGGGGAGAGGTGTAGCGATTTTTACGGGATTGTTCGTGTTCGAGCCTTGAAGATCCTTTCCCCGTGAAAGTTTTCGTTTTATTTTATATAAAAATACAAAAATATTTTATACTTCTATTTTTATTTTCTTTTATTTTAATATTGAAAATAACCGTGTTGTCAATTGTTAAATCGGCTCACCTTTAGATTAACAAACTATAAGAGAGGTATAAGGAGGGTCGATCCTACGAACTTCGACCCGAAAGGAGAAGGTTTTTAAAACGCTTCACGCTTACCCGCTCCTCCGCTTCTTTGTGCGTTTTCTAGAGAGCTACCGTGCACCTTTGACTATCGGTTACCAAAAATATTTTTCTTTCTTTAATTTCTTTTCCTTATGTATTATTTTAAAAATCTATAAATATTCTTCTCTGTCCTCTTATTCGTTTAATTCTTATTCTCTCTACCCTCTTATCCGATAATTCTTCAACATGTCTTGGTTTTCGAGGTGCTCGTGGTGTGGAGGTCCGTTTAACAGTGGAAATTGTCCGCATTGTACCAATGTGAGTTTTGGAGATGAGCCCGTCTATGATTCTAATCCAAATTCTTATAATCAAACTCCCAATTTTT
Organism: Tanacetum coccineum; assembly: GCA_026074375.1. Taxonomy (NCBI): domain Eukaryota; kingdom Viridiplantae; phylum Streptophyta; class Magnoliopsida; order Asterales; family Asteraceae; genus Tanacetum; species Tanacetum coccineum. The sequence goes on from BQNB010139204.1 coordinate 7,571, forward strand.
CTAACCCACTTCCACACCACAACTATGAGACAAAATTGAGGTCTGACACGGGAGCAGCTTTTCAAGCAGAATTTGCAAAACTTCGGCAGAACTTTAAACGATTTATGACTCAGCAGAGTTGCTCATACTGTGGTGGTCCTTTTAACGGTGGAAATTGTCCAAGTTGTAGCATTTTAGGAGCTAAAAACGAATTTTTCCATGACCTTAATCCTTTTCCTTACAATAATACACCCGACTTTTATGATCAACCTCCACAGCCCCAGTACCAGCATGATTCTCACTATGGTTTTGATTGTCCGCCACGGCTCCCGCTTGTCTATGAGCCGGTACCAAGCTACAATCAAAACTTTGGTGATAATTATTATACACAAAATTCATCGAGTTTTTCTCAACAATATCTTTGTTGTGAAAACTGTGGGGGTCCTTATGCGAATTTTTAGTGTCAACCAAGGAATCAGAACTTATATGAGACTAAGCTTTGCTATAATTCTAACTCTTCCGGATTTGACCAACCCTCGCAGTATCCCATCGATCAATCACCTCCTCAAGAAATGAGTATACAAGATATAGAGCTTTAGAAGCAACAGTATTTAGAGGAAATGTAAAGTATAAGTAATCATATTTAGATTAAAGATTATCGTAATAAGAGAATAGATATTCATTATAGTAGGAATGTGAAATTAAGATTGATGAGCTTAAGGCTAAATTCAATAAAATGAGTATTGAAATTAATAAAATCACTAAGGAGAAAGAGTTTCAGCAACGAGAGCAAGTAGCTAATCTTAGTACTCATACTCCCGAACCTTCGCGACGTTTCAATTTTACTTGCTATGATGACGATGAGGAGAGAAATATGCCTTTGAGTGAAATTATTTCTCAACTTCCACCGTCTATTGTAATCACCACTTCCTATCCAATTAAAGATCCCGAGGACTCTCTCATCATGAGGAATGAGGAACTTAACACTATTTCTGAAAAGGAATCAGATAAATTCATAAAGTCTAGTGTTGAGGACCTTGTTCTAATCCCAAGTGAGTCCGAGGATACATCCGGGAGTGATAGTGAGTATGATTTGCCTTTTTGTGATGATTCTCCCCCTCTTGATGTTTTAAGGGGGAATTTTGTGACTTTCTCTAATCCTCTCTTTGATTCAAATGAAGATTTTACCTCTAGTGATAACGAGTCACTATCCTATGAGGACGTTCTGGAAGATAAGGTTAAATTTACTCGAACCCTATTTTTGAATTCGATGACGAATATATCTCTAGTAACGTAAATCCTCTTTTTGATGAGGTGTTAGAGAACATCGAGAGTAAGGACTCCTATGTTTCTAACCTGGATAAGCTAACTTTGCTTGTCACACCCTTTTCGATGCTAATGAGGATGAGTGTTTCAACCTAGGAGGCAAAATTGATGAGATCGATGCTTTTCCAGATATAGATATTTCTATGGATATTGAGAACGGTTATCACGATTCGGAGGGAGATATAATCTATCTTGAGAGTTTGCTTATAAATGACACTATCCCTAATCTCCCTCCTGAGGTATTTTTAGATCATGAACCAAGAAGCTTAAATAATAAACCTGATAATTTGAAGAGTATGGTTAAAGTTTTCTACCCCGAGATTCATGAGAAAACTTTTTCTCCAACATATGTGAGGTTACCCTTTGAGGATCGCCATTATTTTTCCCTCACATTTGTTATCAGAACCTTTCTTCCTTATCTCAGTTATTCTGTGAATTCTCCTTTTCTTCTCTCCTTCAGGAGTGAGGATACCATTTTTGACCCTGACATCTCCGCTTTTAATTCTTTAGAGCCGGTGGTATCTCATCGGAGTGGAACTTTCATGTGCTTCAATGTTTATCTAAACATCTTGAATGAAAGTCTGATGGAGATTTACTCTTCCACATGTTTCGTCCCTAATATCACGATGATATGGGGAGAGTCATGCTAGAGACTCGCACAAAAAACAAGAGCTTCTCGGGAGGCAACCTGTGTTTATATTTTCTTTTTCTATTTTCTAATAAGTGTGATATGAGGAGGCTCGCCTCTTTCCTTTCTCGTGTTTCATGGCTTGTGTTTTATGTCCAGGATTGCCCGGATTATAAAGACTCTCGTGCTCGTGGTTTTGTCCATCGTTCACTCGATCTTCAATCCTTAGCATGCTTATTTATGTGAATCCGATATCCTAGATCTTATTGATTATCGTTTATCTATTAGCATAATTAATAAACGGATTTAGATTTATGTAGAGACCCTTTTAAACATTGAGGAAAATGTTTAGTTCTAGTATGTGGGGATCTTTCAATTTGATCTTACTTGCATTTGCTTTGTTTTTACGTAACCCCGTTTTTCCACCAAAATTTCAAAAAAATATGTGATTTTATGCCAGAATTTAAAAATTTTCAAAAATAAAATAAATGTTTTGACATAAATGTTTGACTTTCCGTTGGTGAGAATAAGAATAAATTTTGACTTGATCGAGCATGTTGCGCTCTAGCTTGCCCCTTAACTTATATAAATTTAAGCTTTTGCTAGTCTTATATACAAGCAGCTTTAAAACGCGAATTCTAGCTTGAAAAAAAGCCAAGAGTTTACAAGTTTCCATAATAGACTTTAAAATATGCAAAGTTTGTTTTTATTAGACTAAGCATTCGCGAATCTTTTTATTTAAGATTTTAAATTTGCAAAGAACGAGAAATGATGGAGTTGAATATAAGTTGGATGCTAAGCAAGGATTAGTTGGCTATCTTAAAAGCTCATAAGTGTAATTTCTGGCTTTTCCTCCCCGAAGCTTCTAACCGGACTAATAATACGTGCTCTTTTCGAAAATTAGACAAGTTAGCGGTTTTATCACGTAAAAGTCCTTTTAAAATCAACATGTTTAGACTTTTTATTCTTAGTTCAAATTTATATTTAAATTTTCTAAAAAGAAATTTTCTTTATATATTGGGAAAAAAATGAGGTAATAATAATAATAAAAACTGTGGGCTGATAAAAGTTTACTGCCTCTTGCCGGCTCACAACCGATGTGGCAGTCTTCAAAAGAAGGCCCATAGTAAGAATAATAATCCGAGACTGATAAAAGTTTGTTGCATCTTGCCGGCTCACAACCGATGTTGCAGCCTTCAAAAAGGTCGAGGATTTCCTTCGTTTAAAGGATGTATAATTATATTAAGTGTAATGTATGTGATTGAATAAATATAGGGAAAATTTCTTTTTCTAAAATTTAAATATGCTTTTGAACTAAGACTATTTTGTTTTAAGTTTTGGTCTTTCTAAATTAAGTATTAGTTTATAGGGAAACCTAAGAGTTTTTGAAACCAAAGGTCCGTGAGTTCTGATACTATTCTCTGTGGGGTGTCAAAAGCCTGGTCACCTAAGCCGGTCTTGGCTAGGATGTGCCGAGAAGAAATTCGCTACATGGAATGATCTCGCCTTCAAAATCATAATTCTTGGGTGAAACTTTGCAATTAGAAGGATTACAAATTTCTTAGAATGTCGAATGGATGGTCGAAATTCAAAATGAGAACATAGACATTTATAGATATTTATTCATCGGGAGTGAAAAGTTAGTCTAAGCTTACACAAATTGCAAATATGAGTAGTGTTAGCATCTTAATTTGTATTTAACAATGATTTCGTTTTTAAGCTTGGTTTGGGGCGGGTGAAAAATCGAGGACGATGAATTTATCCTTTTGGACACTATTTATAAGTGTTTCTTGTTTCGTGATCCTAAAAGTTATAATTAAATAATGAAAGTCAAACATGTTGGCACTTGTGAAAAATAAAAATATATAAAAAGAAATGGTAAAACATGGCGTTTCAAAACTAGTGATTTCTTAATTCCCTTAGATGAACACTTAGCTACTTTTCGAGGTAATTAGTTTAGAGGGGTTGAAATTTTTAGTTTTTAAGCGTGTATTTATATCATTGCGTGAGGACACGGCAATAGCGTAGTATGGGAGATTTTGATATGTACTTAAACACATATCTTTTATTTATTAATATTAAGCTAAAAAGATCAATAATGAACGAAAACAACATAAAAATACATTGTATTCGTTTGTATTATGAATTGAGTCTTGCAGGTAACGGATAGTCACTAAAGGACAAAAATGAAGCCAAAAATGACAAAACCGAGCACGAGACTAGAAAGAGCATGAGAAATCAAAACCGAGAGAATATTTTATCTTTAATGGGCCAACCCGTACCCGTTTAATGGGTCAGATCAGCCCATTAACATTTGAATTACACTAACCTTTTTATAAGCTTAAACTATAATCAAAATACAATACCAAGTCCAAAATCCTTTTGCCAAATCCATTAATCCAAATCCTTATCCTGGCTTAATTTATAAACAAAAGCCCATGTCCTAAAACCTTGATCCAAGTTAAACCATAGAAGGAACGGGCCAAAGTTACTGTTCATCACCTCTTCCCTCCCATTCTTCACCTACAACCATTAACGCAAGGTTAAAACCTATTCACCCACACAAATCCTTCTAGAAGCTAACACTCCCTGACATGTCTGACACTCATCAAGGCCACGCTAGCAATCCCACACTCTCCCTCTCCTATTGGTTGTGAAAACATGGAAGTGATCCAAGGGCTAGAAAGATGGATTGGATGATTAGATTTGATCTAAGGGACGAGATAAGATATTGGGACGCTCCTGAAGGTCTAGAAGCTTCATTCTTCTCCTATAAATAAGAAGGATTTCACACAGTAGAAGATATCTAGTGTAGTGTAGGATTAGGAGTAGATTAGTATAGCTTAATTTTCACTTGTATTTCTTTTTCAGCTTTGTACTTGTTTTTATGAATTAATAAAGTTATATTTTCAACTTAATTGCCTTTTACACTAATACTTTTACTCTTATGCAAAAATTCACTTTAAATTCATATTAAGCTATAATAAGTTTTCATAAGCTGTTCTATAAGATGTTAAAAGCTATTTTAGTCTCAAATTAGTGTTTATTTATACAAATAAGCTTCTCAAGCTTATTTGTACAAGTTGTTCAAATAATACATCAAATTGGTTAAGCATTGTGTTTTTGAGCTTTTTGGATGATAAGCCAGAAAGGTATGGGCTTATGGGTTTTACCAGCTTGTTTCTAAAAAGATGGAGCATGTAGATAAGCTTTAAGAGCACTTATATATCCTTGTTTGAGCAAAGGACAAGGTACTTTCTCTCTTTACTCATTTTAGGTTATTTTCTTAGTTAGCTTATTAAACTGCTTATTTCTTTTTATGCTTAGCTTATTTATGCTTATTTAGTCTAGTATTATCTTATTGCATCTAGTTTATAGTTTAAATATAGCTTAATGTAAGTTTTCATTAAAATTATCCATTTTAAGTCATAATTGCTTATCAGTGTAGCTTATAATCTAGGGGTAAATTTTCTAAAGTTTTTGTTTATTTATGCTTATTTACCCTAGTTCTTAATCTGTTTGATCAAACCTCAATTTAATATGTTTTAGCTTAAAATTGAAATATCAAATCTTAAAGGAGTGTTTGGGTTAAGAGCTTAAAAATTGTCAAAATAGTGTGTAATCTGTTTTTGGCTTTCAAATCAGTTTTCAAAGGCTTTTATTAAGTTTTAAAAGCTAGTTTCTATAAGCTCAGAGTAGGTTTTGTTGAGTTTTCAGTTTGTTTGATTAAAATCTTAAGTATGATAGTTCAAATGATATGCTAAACCGCTTGTTGGTAGATCTTATAAAATGAATGCTTGAGATGTGCTTTTTGAGCTCAAAACTAGTTGCATTTACGTCATTATATATCTGATTTAAGTTAGTTAGTTTTGGTAAATCCTTTTGTGCTATATAGATGGTAACAGTCAAGAAAGGTAGTAAATGGTTTAAGCAAAAGGCCTCTTTATGCAGATCTTTTTAGAGAAATCCCTAGCTTAATTTAGGATGATTTTTTCTTAATCTAGCTCATTATAGTGTGGTTTCAATCTGTTTTAAGTTTTCAAGTAGTCAATAGTAGCTTTTGAGTCTTAATTTTTAGCTTAAAGTTGTCAAATTATCTTTGAAAAAACCAAAAACAAGTAGTGTAGTCTGCCAATTTCATTTACCTATTTCTAGCTTATTTCTTTTTCATGTCTGCTTAATTCTTGCTTATTTGAGTCATTTGAGTTTAGTCCTTAATCTGTTTTTGCTTTCTAGCTTTTTTCCTATTGCTTATTAGTTTCATTCTTAGCTTAAAATCTGTCAAAAGTTCTAAAAAATCTATTTTATAAGTTTGCTGTCTTAAGTCTTTTTAATTCTTTTTAGCTTATTTATTTTTCTTATTTGTAAGTCATTAGTGCTAATTAGGTCTAGGTCATTATTTGTTTTCAACTTAGTTGCTTTTCTTATTGCTTATTGAGTTAAAAAAGCTAAGTAGTTTAGCTTATTTTTCAAAGTAATAAGAGAACCAAAACTATCATTTCTTTTGAGCTTATTCTAGCTTAATATAAAGTTTGGCAAAAAGTTACTTCGTTAAAGTTGCTTATTTTTACTTATTTTATGGCTTTTTCAAAAAAAATGTTTTTCAAAAAGGGACAGTCACAGGACTCGAACCTGTGACCTCCCCTTCACACACACAACACCTCAACCAACTGCGCCCTTGGGTCTTTTTCGTTTATCATTCCTTTCATTAAATATTTAACCACACTTTACTTCTAGCTTATTTGCTTATTTTAATTTTCACAGCTTATTAGAATAAGTTGTGAATCCCATTTTTCTTCCTAAACCTTTGTTATTAAATCTAGTATATTTCATAATTTTTTCAGAATTTTTAGTTTTCATTTAATATTTTTAATTGAATTTTTAGTTTAAAAAGCTTTAAAATTAGTTTCAAAAATAATAGAAGTACAAAAAAAATATAATTTCTGTTTTAAAAAATTAGTTTTATCATTTTGGTCTAAGAAATTTGCAATTCGAATTTTTAGAGTCTTATTTCGTCTTATTTGGTTAATTAGTTTGAATTTAAATTGTTTTCTGTTTTAAATGTCGTTAGGATTTGATAATTGCCTTCGATTTACGATATGAACGTGAATTTATATTCACTTCTCACCGAGAAAAACGACACCCGTGTTGATTACTTAGTATTCTTTCCTAAGAGTAATTTTAATATAGCTTTATGTATTAATATATATATATAATATATATATATATAATATATATTATATATATATATATATATCTATAAATATATATATATATATAATATAGCTATTTATTGAAGAGGGTTACTTGTTTTGATATGTATCTTAAGAGAACATCAGAAGGCTATAATTAAAACTTTAATGAAGGGCAATCCCAATGAACATCATTAAAGTTTAAAACACTATAACGGATCTAAGCTGGTACTCCTAGAATTGTAGAAAAGAGATTTGGTTGGAATGCAGCTACTAAAAAGACTCAAAGAAATCTCTTAAAGCAGAAATATGAAAAATTCACTGCTCCAAGTTTAGAGATGCTTGATCAAACCTTTGATAGGCTTCAAAATCTTGTGAGTCAGTTGGAGCTTTTGATAAAAGCTTTCACAGAAGATGTTAAATCAAAAGTTATTAAGAAGCTTGTCCACCTGATGGAACACACATGCTGTGTGGTGGAGGAATAAAGCTAAGTTAGAACAAGAGCATGGATGATCTCATAATAACCTCAATGTGTATGAACCAAAGTCCAAAGGGATGTCTAGCTCAAGTTCAAGCCACAGAACAAGGCTTTTGGTGTCATCTTCAAATAACAACACTAGTAGCTCTAATGAAGTATTTTAATTGCTGCTCTTAGAGTTATCTAACTCTAAGCACTCAAGTTAATTCTGCTTACAGTCTTACAAATATTGATAACTTGAGTGATGCCTATTATTTGTTCATTGTCTTTCAAATTTCAACCAAATAGTCCGTATTCTTAGATTAGTGTGCTTTTACATGCTTTTACTTTGTGTTATTAGATTTAGAAATCAAATCCAAAACATAAATGACAATCAAGCTCGGTTTACAACATGAACGTAGATTTCCATTCACCTCTCACCGAAGAGAACGATACCCGTATTGATTACTTATCATTCTTTCCTAAGAATAATTTGTATGATACTTTGCTTATGTATATGTATTATATACTATTTATATATATATATATATATATATAAAGAAGGAAAGCTCAAGAAGGAGTGTGCCTGTGGAAACATCTACTTCCACAGCTTTGGTGTCATGTGATGGTCTTGGTGGATATGACTGGAGTGATCAGGCAGAGGAAGGGCCTAATTATGCACTCATGGCTTACTCATCTTCAAGTTCTGACTCAGAGGTATCCAATGATTCAAATTGTTCAAAATCTTGTATGGAAACTGTTAAATTACTTAAATCTCAAAATGATCAACTATTAAGAGATTTAGAGAAATCTAGTTTAATGGTTTTAGGTTATAAAACAGGTTTAGAATCAGTGGAAGAAAAACTTGAATTTTATAAAAAGAATGAGTCTGTTTATGTAGAAAAGATTAATGGCTTAAAATGGGATATTCAAGTAGGAGAAATAACTATTAGTGAGCTTAGGAAGAAGCTTGAAAAACTTCAAAAAGAAAAAGATAGCATTCAATTTAATGTAGATAAATTTGAAAATGCATCTAAAAGTTTAGACAAGCTCATAGAGTGTCAGATTGTTGATAATTGCAAGAAAGGTTTAGGCTATGAAAAATATAATGCAGTTCCACCTCCCTACACAGGAAATTTCATGCCTCCAACACCTGATTTGTCTTTTACTGGTTTAGATGAGTTTGTTAATAAGCCTGTAGTTGAGAACAGAAAGTCTGATGAAGAAGTGTCTGAGATAGTTAGGAAGAATAATGATGCCCCAATTATTGAAGAATGGGTGTCAGATAGTGAGGAAGAAAATGTGTCTCAGCCTAAAACTGAGAAGAAAACAGTTAAGCCTAGTATTGCTAAGATAGAGTTTGTCAAACATAACCAACAAGAGAAAACTGCTAGGAAAATTGTTAAACAAGCTGAGAAACATAGGCAAAACACTCACATTCCAAGAGGCAATAAAAGAAATTGGAACAATATGATGTCTCAAAGACTAGGAAGCAATATTGATATGTTTAATAAGGCATGTTATGTGTGTGGAAGTTTTGATAATTTGCAGATTGATTGTCATTACCATCAACAACAGTTTCAAAATCAAAGGATGGTAAAACCTATTTGAAACAATGCTCAAAGGGTGAATCATCAAAATTTTGCTAAAAAGACTCACCCCTGTGCTAAAAAAACATGGTTCCAAGAGCAATACTAATAAAGTTTGGCTTAGTATCAATTAATATTGCTAGACAAAATATTTCAAAAATACAAGTATCAGTTAATACTGCTAGATAAGTTAATACTGCTCACTCAAAAACAACACTGATTGTTGCTAGACCAATGTCATATCTTTCTAAAACAACACATTCAACTGTTAAAAGGCCCATTAACAATAACACAACATTTAGAAACAGTAACATTAAACAAAGGGTAATACTGTTAGTGGTAAAGATGATAATGCTGCTAGGCCAAAAATAGTAGTTAATATTGCTAGGCTAAAAGCAGTAGTTAATGTTGTTTAGGGAAATAATTTTAATGCTGTTAAGGTCTCAGCTTGTTGGGTTTAGAAACCAAAGACTAAAGTTTTAGACCATGTTTCTAAACACAACAGTGCATCAATCACCCTAAAGAAGTTTGATTATATTGATGCACAAGGCAGATCCAAGTCAGTGATGGCTTGGGTTCCCAAAAGAAACTGATTTTCTTATCTAATGTGCAGGGCAATCCACAAATGGATTTACAGGATAAAGGAGTGATTGATAGTGGATGCTCAAGGCATATGACAGGGAACATGTCCTATCTTACAGACTATGAAGAGATAGATAGAGGATATGTTGCTTTTGGAGGGAAACTTTAACACTCCCAATTTCCCGCAGCGGAATATATACAACATTGGGTGTTAATTCATAGCACAATTACACAAGGATATAGAAAACGACTCGAAAAGAGGCGTTTA
>BQNB010139205.1:0-11520 GCA_026074375.1 Tanacetum coccineum
AGGCACAAGTATTAGTCATTACTATCAAAGAGGTCTTTTTAAAGGGTTGTGGGGTGTAGGTGTAAGATAACATAAATGGAAATGGAAATGGATGGGATACATTTGAGGAATGACTTTTTAGGTGAATTTGGGGTGAAAAGGGTTAGCTAATCATTTATGAGAATACACGCTAGTTGGGTTGCTAAGCCAAAGACTCGGACAAGATGTACAAACTCTACAAAACTCTACATCAATCTCTTTTATTTTTCTTTTCTTTACTCTATGATAGACATAAACATAAGCAAATGGCAGCCTGTACACGTTTTTCACTTTTTTCTTATATGTTGGGATCTCAAATTTGATGATTACAAAATTACATATGCATAAATGAAGAAAGATGAAACAACAAGGATTTAATGTGATAAATTAAGTTAGCTTCCTATGTAAGCTAGGTTTTCTTGTAAACTCTCTATATAAAGGGTCATAGGCGTCTGGTTTAGAGCATCCATCATAGTTAGATCTCTCAAATGAGAGTCTAATAGTTAGTTAGTAGATAGTAATAGATGTATTATAGACATCTATGTATTAGTTAGTATAGCTCCAAGGATCATTTGATCTTGGGGATATAGTGAATAAAGAAAACCTTGAAGTAACTCTGATTTCTGTGTTATTATTCCGCTGTGCAAGTTTATTAATCATTGTTATTGTATCCCAGATGAGTCTTAATAACGATCTAAGGAGTCATAACAGACTCCACAATTGATATAAGAGCTTGTAGAGAAACTCTGAATAAGAAAAACTCATCCAGATCTAGAACTCAACCTAACATACAAGATGTCTGGTGAAGAACCTGCACTACAAATGGCACCAGTGGAATCTCCTCAAATGATATCTACTGCAAAAATTCCTATGCTCAAGAAGGGTGAATATACCCTTTGGAGCATGAGGATGGGGCAGTACCTCACAAACATAGATTATGGCTTATGACAAGTAATTATAAATGGTGATAAACCTGTACAAACAACAAAAGATGAGAATGGTGTTGAAACCGAAATACCTCCAAAGACTGCTCAAGTACTATTACAAAGGCAAAAAGAAAGAAAAGCTAAAAGCATTATGCTTTTGGCTATTCCTGATGAGTATCAACTGAGGTTCCATACAATCAAGGATGCAAAGTCTTTGTGGGCTGCTATTAAGAGTAGATTTGGTGGCAATGTTGAATCTAAAAGATGCAAAAGAATGTCTTAAAGCAACAATTTGAAAACTTTTCTGTATCTGAAACAGAAGGCCTAGACAAAGCATATGATAGGTTTCAAAAACTTATCAGCCAACTTGAAATTCATGGTGCAGCTGTTTCAAATGAAGATGCAAATCAGTTTTCATATCAATTCATAGTTAGCTATTCTGTATGTTCTTCTTAGTATTACAAGTTAGATTCCGCATAACTTGTAGTATTCATAATCATAGTTTCTCATATAGTTAGTTTGAATCTATTCAACTTAACTAAGCCTTAACAAGCTAAGAAGATCTATTCATTGGGACTCACAAGTGGTATCATAGCCTAAAATTCGAGGATTTTTCATAATGATCATTGGTGTTCTGATGTTTGGACTTCTGATGTCGTGATGATGATCATTGGATTGATCATGGAGTTCTCAATCCTACGAAGAAAGGCATCAGGTTTGTTGGTAAGGATTCGTATACAGCAGAATGGTGGTTTTGCTTTGGTGATTGCAGAAGCATCGGACGAGGGGTAAAGTTTTAATGTTACAGCAGACGTGTTGTTAATAATGTTTTATTGGCTGCTTGATGTTTATATTATGGAATGAGATATGTTTGCTGCTATTAAATATGGATGTGATTACGTCTATTGAAGGACGTGGTTATTGGCAGGTTATAAGACGTGATTTGTGGAATGAAGTTAGTTATGTTATTAAAAATCCTGATTTTTAGGGATAACATTATATTCCCATATATATATGTTTGACATGGTAAGCTGTTTGACAATGTCGTAGATACTACTGCTATAAATGATTAGTGTTGCTGTGTTGGTGTTTGTGTGTGTCAAGAAAAAGAGAAACGTTCAACAGGTATTGAAGAAAGTTAATATTGGTAGTGGTTTATTTAGTACTGCTCAAAGGTATTTATACTGCTTGTTTCGTCCGATATATGAGTTAATATTGCTTTCTTTGTTCGAGAAAATTTTAAAACTACTAGTGTCGTCCGAGAAATGAAGTTTGTACTGCTAGCATTGTCCGATGTTAGACAACAGATGCGTTTGGATCTCGGATAGAAGTATTTTTGACAACAGTTTATTCTTAATTATTTATGGCTTGATTTGGATTTATTGAAGAGGTGATTACGAAGACAATTGAATATCGCTTATTGGATGTTGTAGTTGAGTTTCACAGATGCGTGTTCTTATTATATCTTAAACGGCTTACAACGTTTAAAGATAACTTATTCGTGCTTATATGATGTTGACGAAGACTTGAAGAATCTAGAAATGTGTGATTTTTCTTATGATGTTCAATGCTCACATTCGCTATCACTTAAAGAAGTTACGTTATTGTGCTCGGTGTCTCATTTTATAGGATAAATGAGGATTTTGTCAAGAGGTTGCGGTCTACTTATACTTTTCCCTGTAGTATGAGTTCGACGTCACGTGGATAGTGCAAGACATAAGACACAAGTTTGGGAGATTCTACTTCTTCATCAAATTTGTTATACTCAGTTTTTCTTCATCAGTGATCACTACATAGAGCCTACAGAGTTTGAGATTCAAGAGATGGTAAACAAATTGGTTTCAGGGGAAGCTTATTGATTAAATGTTTAACCATCTACATGCACCACTTGATGGGAAGTGTTTACAAGTTGCTTATCTATAGAAGACCCCTATTGGATGATTACAAAAAGGGGAAGAAGCCTATAGGTTTATTGATTTGCAGATTATTATGTGTGGTGACATGTTCAAGAAGATCTTAAGTCAAGGGGAAGCTTTAAAGATTGTTTCATTCATGAAGATTGTTTTGTAATATCAAATAGAGGAAGATTGTTGGGATCTCAGATTTGATGATTACGAAATTACATATGCATAAATGAAGAAAGATAAAACAACAAGGACTTAATGTGATAAATTAAGTTAGCTTCCTATGTAAGCTAGGTTTTCTTGTAAACCCTCTATATAAAGGGTCATAGACGTCTAGTTTAGAGCATCCATCATAGTTAGATCTCTCCAATGAGAGTCTAATAGTTAGTTAGTAGATAGTAATAGATGTATTATAGACATCTATGTATTAGTTAGTATAGCTCCAAGGATCATTTGATCTTGGGGATATAGTGAATAAAGAAAACCTTAAAGTAACTCTGATTTCTGTGTTATTATTCCGTTGTGCAAGTTTATTAATCATTGTTACTGTATCCTAGATGAGTCTTAATAACGATCTAAGGAGTCATAACAGACTCCACGTTATATTTTTTTTTCTCTTTTTTTTCTTTCTTTTTTTTCTCTTTTTTTCGTACACTTTTGCCCTGTCATTGGTTAAACATATAATACATCAAATGGGGTTTATAGAGACACCCCTACACTTGAACTTTTACATACTCGATAAATAAACTAATCAATGACCCAAATTAAGTTGGATCAAAATAACATGGAGACTATTTGACAAACATATGGGGGTATTGATTTAACTTTTCTTCCTCATTCTTCCGTGAAATAAATACTACCACGAATCCTAATCATCCCAAAACTGTATTTACAAGGATAAGGACTTAGCAACCGTGTACTCAATAATTAACTTGGGTTAAAACAAAAATGTACTAAAGGTGAGTACATACAAGGTAGGCTAAGGCGATTTGGGTGTAACACTTGGTTTAAGGGTTAACAATGCTCTTCATTAATAGTCCAGCTTAATTAGAAAATTACAAGAACCATGAAAAGGATAGGCTCGGAGGGGTGTACTAGGAGAGTCTTGCAATAAAAATGAGTGCGAAGCACGGGTATAGGATAGTTATATGATCGATGTGATCATAATAACAATTACGGGTTTAAAACATGGGTTAATCCTAGTGCCTCTTATCTAGCAAATCCTAATACTCACTATGCAGTCTCGAGATGCATCACAAAAACAAGTTTTAGAATTTAATACACTACCGGTACACTTATATGATTTAATACCAATACCAATGCTCCAGAAAAGGCGACAAATACCATACGTACACATTCGTAACGACAAAATAGACACATATGACTACATTCGAACCTTAAATCGAACAAGCTAAAGGTATAAACTATCTTAGGTATCAAAAATGGATACCCAATATCCTATAGATCTAAAGGCGAACCTCATATTTTTGGGGTGGAATTCTAAGGGTTTTTGTGCTAGTCATATAAACTACTATCCATGAGAGCTATTAATACTTGGTTTTCATCGGTATATGTCATAAAAAAATTAATTTTGATTAAAATTACTTTTTATGCTATGTTTTGATATATTACCCATAATTTTAAGGACAAAGCAAATGGAAATTGAAGGAATAGTTTCTAAGGCTTATTTCCCCCTTACACATATGTTGTTCCTTTTGAATGTGATATTAGGTTTATCAAATTAAAATAATCACATTTCATAGCAACAAAGTAAGTTTTAAACATATATATATATATATATATAAAGCATTTATAAATAACAAGTTTAAAACACACAAAAGTAACTTTTCAACGTATAGGTTCTTATTAGAATTAAATAAAGAATCTATGACACACCTTGCTTGCGAAATAGCAAGGTGGTTGATTGACAATTGAGGTGTTATCTCATTCGAACTTAAACTTTTAACCCAAGTTAAAAGAGTAAGAAAACAAACTACTTATGACTAGAACTGAAGCTTCAGCTTTAGCAGTTCTGTTCAGTTTGTTTGAGAGATACGAGAGCTCTTCAATGCGTTTCACATTAATTGGAAGAGATATCTCTTTACTCTCAATATCCTTTTCCTTTTATAGGTAAAGGGATTAGGGTTTACAAGTTTAACCTAAACTATATGGCAAACATTAAATGGGTGGTTTAACTACCATTTAATGCATGTTTGCTTTCTAGTACTAGGTACAGTCCTTTAAGGAAAGTTGTACTTCTATACCAAATTTAGAAGTTACTTTCCCAAGGAGATCTACTTTATTCTTTTTGACTTAAAGCATATCTTTTTCCTGCCTTGTAAACCTTCTAAATGTGTAACATTTCATTTCAACTTCTGTTAAGGAGATAGATATCGTCCAGCTTAGAATTGTCAACTGATGACATCAAATAACGTCTATTTTATAGCATCATTTATCCCATGTATTTAACCCATTTTGTATAGTTATTGCAAAGAATTGTTACTTAATCATTTATATTTAAGAATTGCAGTAATTACAAAGTACTTAGTGAATATTATCAAAAGACACGCATTTTGGAGCTTAAATGAAGATATTTTAAAGATTACTATTCTGAAGACCAATACGCCGTATCCATCAAGGAAGATACGACGTATCCGTGCCTGCACTCACCAAAGACCATAAAGGAATGAAGCTCAATACGCCGTATCCAGAGAAGTCAATACGCCGTATTCAAGATATAGTATGTGAATATTCTGGAAGATATCAAATGTGGTCCCTACTCCAAGAAACCCCCCAATACACCGTATCCAATCCCTTGGATACGCCGTATCGAACCGACTTCCAGACCAAATAAATACAAAACTCAAAAACGAGTTTTATGTGTGCTAAATCATATTCTCGATACCTAAACCACAAAAGTCGATTTTCAGAGGAGAAAAAGAGCAGAAGATGTCTTGCAACGCATTCCAATCCATAGAAGACAATGTGTAATTCCATATACTTTAGTAATCGTTCAGTTTTTGGTATCATTCGTTAACTCGGTTAGTTTACCTTGGCTAAATAATTGCTTTTGTATTTATTATGACATTTGAAGGCTAATACCCTTCGGGTATTAGCCATTATTATGAAGATCTGAAGGTTTGGTATAGTTTATCTCGATTTATTGATTTATCATTGAGTGCTTGTTTATGTTTATCAATTTATACTTGTTTACATGCTTTTGTATGCGACCTATCATTCAACTGGATCTAGTGATACAGACCAAGTAATCTAGAGTATGGGATAGCTCTCCATATAGTGATTTATACATCTAGAATCATAGGATCACAAATATTGTCCTGCTAAATATGTGTCTAGGATACGCTTCAGGATTAACTAGTTAATTGGATATTTCCAATAGTTTACTGAATGTGTTGACTAGAAGGTGAACCTAGATAATTCAACAAATAACGTACTGATTCCATTGGATAGTTGGACAAGTGGACTACTAGAGTATAAATCGTCGTTAAGCGGTAAGTGGGTAAAGTCTCTATGAGTTAGGGTTTAACAAGATCATCATTGCTTTAATCCCTAAGATAGATTATAATCAGCAAATTAGGATGCTTTATGCGGATGCTTTAATTGTGACAGAATTAATGTGTTTAGGACTTATGAAAGAAGTCTTTCGCCAAGTCTTAAAGAATGATAATGCCAACCTCGAGAGAAGAAATCTACATTTTCACTTAATAAACAATCTAAAGTTCTAGATCGGATTAATAATGTTAATACAGTTTTTCTACATAGGCCTCTACAGCTCTTTTTAGCTTCGGTTAATTTGCTTGCATGGGTTAAAGTGTCTTTAATTGATTGTAGTCACCAAACAAACCCGTGCCAGTCTCTAAGGCTAAAACCTCCCTTTTACCTGTTAGAATTAGGATTAAAACTAACATAGGTTTGACTTAGATTAACCAAAATATAAATAAATTGAGAGATTTAACCTCACTTCAAGTGTTCGACACCCTACTTGCCACGAATCTACTATCGACCGGGTACACTGCCCGTTAAAGTGTTGTTTTTGGTTAAGTATGCAAAATATAAATTTAAAACTTGAACTATCATAAATAAACACCACACAACGACACTTCCAGTTATTGACAGCCCAGCTGCCGGGAGTGAAAATTACTCTTGATTTTTAATTTTAATGTTTTGGTTTTTTTTTTACATTAATTAAACTAACTCTTAGGAGTAGTATAATTTAGATAGTTTATATTCGTCAGGATATTTCTCTTATAAGCATAAACGATGTTGTTGATTAGGGGGGGGGTGGTTGTGGGTGGGGTGGGTCGGTTATGGGGTGTCTTGTTTCTTATTCTGATTGTGTGATACGCGATTCCAGTTCATAAGAATATGACTTATTGTTAATAGTTTATTTCTAGTAAATAGTTACAGGATGGAGCGATCTAAACATTACTATGAAGGAATACATCAGGCTTGAGGAAGAAAATGCTCAAAAACATGGGCAAGTGTTTAACTGGGAAACTGCTAAGTATGGTAAGATCTGGTATGATAAAGACATTTACGACCTCAGATCCGTTGAATCCGAATTCCCAGCTATAGCCTTTAATAACAAGGTATCATTTGAAAAAACACTATCTCTCGTGAAACCCAGCGGGTAAGTTCTCCTTAAAAACGATGAATGACTTTAGAGTTTCGTTGACGATTCCGACGACGACAATACACGGTAATTATTTAAGAAAAACTCATTTTCTTATAAAAAAATTTCACCCAATGACTTGAAAACGGACTCGGAAAACGATAATGAAAGAAGTCATAGCCAACACTTCATCACTGAGCCTACAATCAGTTATCTTAATGATTTAGACTTCTTTAAAGAATTTGAGAATGAATTTCCAGCCATTGTTTATAATGATGCTCAAACGTCTAAATCAGATTTATTAGCTGAACCGATTTTAAGCCCTCAACATATCGATGAATTTGATTTAAATGATGAACATCATTGTCTGAATATGATGAAGAGGAACAAAATGTTTTGTACTTTAATGGTCTATTCCCCTTCAACATTATTCGTCCAGATAATCTAAAGTTGGAAAAGACAATGATGATAATGATATCGATTTAATACAGTCTTCAGAGGGTAGTGTCAAATGTGCTTTCTGAAACAAGTCATGATAAAATCAATAAAACCTTCAGAACGGGAAGTTTCGTCATGAACTTAAAAGTAAATATCGTGATTTGGAATTATTACAGAATGCTATTCTTTCACATTATGAATTTATATGTATCGTTCAGCATTTTGTTCGACCCTAAGCGATATTATAAGGATGGTGATTATGAAATAATGTTGCGGAGGCCAAGGTACGTTTTCTTTGCTTTATTTTAAGAGAAGTGGTCTCCAAGAATGGATACGGCATATTAGGTTAAAACCTATACGGTGTAACCACTATTTTAACCTGCGTTGACTAAGTCAACAAAATTCACCAATACGGCGTATTTATCAAACCACGATACGGCGTATTGAATCTAGGTATATAAGCTCAACCAATATGCCAGATCTATTTTTACCACACCCTTTTCACTCCACACACATAAACGATTTTACCACAAACCTCTTGAAGATTTCTAGTTTTTGATTCGTAAATACTCTTTTCTTCATCAAGATCATAAGGTAACAAGTTTTTCGCTTTCTCTTATCAATTTACTATTTCAAATTTGATTTCAAATTAAAATTAGGGTTAGGGTTTGATTTAAGAATTAGGAAAGATACCTTATGTTTACTTGCCTTTACCCCCTGAATTAGATATTGGTAGTTTTATGAAATATTATTGGGACAAAATGGGTAAACAGGGGAACCCCTTTTTCGTTTTCATATTGCAGAACAATACGGCGTATCCACTCACATGGATATGGCGTATTGACCAAATATTACCTAATTTTCAAGCCTTAATACGACGTATTCAGTAAAAATGAATACGACGTATTGACTTAAATAGGATACTGAATTTTAAAACCCATACGCCGTATTACATAAACACCTATACGGCGTATTGACCATATTGATCCTTATACGGCGTATCCATTTATGAATACGCCGTATCCACACTAAGAACAGAAGGTTTAATTTCTATAATCTTTGTGATATCCTCGTTAATTTTGCAGATATGGCTCTTCCACCGCGTGAGCAGAGATACCCATTTCTTAGGTACCAGGGTTTAGAGTACACAGATGCTGATATTGAGAATTTTGAGACGAGATTGACTAGGATATATAGGAGGGAGGTGCACAGGGTGCAGGTATTCGATTTTGGGGGGACTACCGGACTTGATGGCTGAGGGATTGAGTGGTAGGATGCTCATAGAGCACAGGGATGCTCAGGGAGTTAGTTTGTTCACTAGCCGAGTTTGGAGGAGACTTTTTGATATTAGAGGTCCGGTGGTACACGAGCTTATTTTGGAGTTTTTTAGTACATTTAGGTTTGGTCAGGCTATACTTGATTTAGATACGCCTAGAGCTGTATAGTTTTAGTTGGATGGAGCTAGGAGGCGCATGAGCTGGAGGCAGTTTATTTTACCTTGGGATTACACATTGATGAGGAGATGCAGACAACTGGATTCGGTACTTACTGAGGAGATAGTGTGAGGCAGATCCCCGACAAGGGGGATCTGAGGGATCATTGGATAGGGATCTCATCTGCTAGAGATTTCCTTGGCACAGCCCCGTCTTACACTGCGATTCGGGATCCAATTCTTAGGTTGTGCCATAGGTTGATTGCTTGTAGTATAGCTGGGAGGAGTCAGGCACCTGAGAAGGTGACCGTGACTGATTTATTTTACTTGAGAGGGATGGATGTTGACTCGGTCAACGTCCCTTATTTATTGGCTAGATACTTGAGGTTGTTTGCTATTGGGAGGAAGAGCAATGCTCATATTTCTGATGGACTATTTGTGGCTCGATTGGCTCAGCATTTTGGACTCCTGACTACGGAGATACTTGGAGGATTGATAGTTATTGCCCCTAAGATTCCAATTATTGATATAGCTGAGTTAGTGAGACTGCAGATTTGTGAGCAGCTTGATGATACTTGGGTTTGGTGGCCATGGGACCAGAGAGGCAGCCTGATGTTATGGATGGAGCCCCTAGAGTAACTTAGGATGCCCCTGTTATTGATGAGGGTGACCATGCTGATCCGACACCCGTACAGGCACCACCACCACTAGCTGCTGCCAGGACTATACCACAAAGGATGGTTAGATTAGAAGAGGACGTCCACGAGATACGTGGGAAGTTAGCTGACCAGCGTGAGGTGATTAGTGTGATGACTCGCGATTTTTCCAGATTCTATACATGCACTACCACTAGCCTCGCACGGATGATGGACAAGGCAGGTGTGATTCACACGAGCTTTTCTGAGACACCGAGAGAGTACACGAGGCGTGTGAGACACAAGACTGGCGAGGCTAGCACCTCCACAGCACAACAAGACCAGCAGCAGCCAGACCCATGATCCACTTATCCTTATCTTTTATTTATATATATCTGTACATTTATTATTATACATATCGTGATGTATCTAACTATTAAACAGGTTCTCATATTTTTTGCATATATCATGCTATGACGTTTTGATTTGTTTGTGTATGATAGAATCAAGCCTGGCATTAAGTTTAGCATCATAATTCATGAATATGTTACGAAACCAAGCAGGATATTCACACCAAAATATGAAATGTAGAAGAGAGAGAGATGATTTCAAACGAGTGAGGAGATGAAGAAAAGTCTAACTTAAAGACTTCGCTGTAAACAAAAGTGATTCCCGGGATACAACCCGAAATGTTATTTAATTTTATCGAGTCTGTCTTCCCAGATATCAATACAGCGTATCCGCTCCATACCATACGGCATACTGATTATCTTGACGTTATCAGACTTTACTTTTTATGCACTTTAAAAAATTATTGTCAGTTCTGGCAATATGGCGTATTCATGCACATGATACGGCGTAATCACCAAAACTGACCCGTATTTAGTTTGTTTAGTTTAGTTTAAATTAACCGTAGGTACCAAGATAGGAATATATATGTTTTTTCTATATTTCATACATGACCTTGGAAGCAAAGAATATCGACGAATATTGGTGGAGAATTTTCAAATCTGGAAGATCTTAAAGTGTTGGAGTCTTAAAACTTCAAGGCGGCTGTTCAACATAATCTTGCTAATAAACTCAACATGGAGAATCTACCGAGCAAATATCAGGGGAGTTTCTCATTCTAATTCTTTTTAATTCTCGTATTTAATGTTTTATATATACAACGAGGACGTTGTATAATTCAAGTGGGGGATGGAATTAGAATGTTTACTTGTCCTATTTTTCACACTAAAATGCTTAAATTATGCTCAAATTTAAAAAAAATTCAAGCATACTTTTGTGAAATTACTTGATACATAACCCGCACACAATAACCCTTGTTAGATATTGTGAGAATTTAACCTTATCCGTTTCTAAATGTTTACCCAAATTCCACAAAATATGAGTGTGTCGGTGGTATGCGTTTGTAAGCACTAGTCAAATTTATATATGTATAGTATAAATCCCGTGACAATTATTACCAATTACTTCTCAAACAAGAGAAATAAAAGGGTAAAATCTCACTTAAGAAAACACAATACGTATATTT
>BQNB010139206.1:0-14546 GCA_026074375.1 Tanacetum coccineum
GCCATTTGGAAAGACATGGGCAATGATGAACGGTCCGGACCAACAGGATTTCAATTTACCCGAGAACATCTTCAATCTAGAGTTAAAGAAGAGGACTTGATCACCGACGTTGAAAACGCAGTTTTTGATCTTCGCCCGATTCGGTGCCCCTCGTGCTATCATAAGTGATCGCGGAACCTATTTTTGCAATGACCAGTTTGCAAAGGTCATGCTTAAATACGAATTCACTCATCGTCTCTCCACCGCGTATCACCCACAAACAAGTGGGCAAGTTGAGGTTTCTAATCGTGGCTTAAAACGAATTCTTGAAAGGACCGTAGGCGAGAACCGTGCCTCTTGGTCGGACAAACTAGATGATGCACTTTGGGCCTTCCGTACAGCTTACAAAACACCCATCGGGTGTACTCCTTACAAGCTCGTGTATGGAAAGGCATGTCATCTACCGATTGAGCTCGAACACAAAGCCTACTAGGCCTTGAAGCATGCTAACTTTGACCTTTCGATCGCGGGTGATCACCGCAAAGTTCAACTCAATGAATTAAACAAACTTCGTGATCATGCCTATTGGAATTCTTTGATTTACAAGGAGAAAACTAAGAGGATCCATGACGCCAAGATCAAAAACCGCTTTTTTAACATCGGTGATCAAGTCCTCCTCTTTAACTCTATATTGAAGATGTTCTCGGGCAAATTAAAATCCCGTTGGTCTGGACCGTTCACCATTACCTAAGTTTTTCCATATGGCACCGTTGAGTTATCTAAAAACTCCAGGCCAAACTTTAAAGTGAACGGTCATCGAATTAAGCACTACTTTGGAGGGGACGTACCAAAATTGGTTGTCCCGGATCTCCAAACCTTCCCCAAGGACAAATGAATATGGGGATTGGGTCAAGCTTAGTGACCCTAAACAAGTGCTTCGTGGGAGGCACCCCATGCTTATCCGTAGTTATATTATGTAGTAATGAATAAGTGTTTTTGTTGTGAGAGGCTTGCCTCTTTCCTTTCTCGTTTGCTTGTGTTTTTGTGATTGTCCAGGATTGTCCCGGATTTTTGAAGCCTCTCGTGCTCGCGGTTTTGTCCTTCGATCACAAGAGCTTCAAATCCTCAGCTTCATTTGGGAAATCTAATATCCAAATCTTATCGACTAACGTTTATCTTTACGCATACCTCCTAAACGGCTTAGGATTTACGTAGAGACCCTTCGTAAAACATTGAGGACAATGTTTAATTCTAGTATGGGGAGGGATCTTCGATTTGATTTTGCCTGCAGCTGTTGTTTTCGCGTAATTCTGTTTTTACCACCAAAATTTCAAAAAAAAATTAAAAAATTAAAAAAATTTCAAAAATAAAATAAGTGTTTTGTCATAATTTTGACTTTCCTGCTGGGTAGAATAAGAATAAATTTTAACTCGATCGAGCATGTTGAGCTCTAGCTTGTTCCTTAACTTTCTGGCTAAGCGTTCGCGAAGAACGAAAAATGATAGAGTTAAGTATGAGTTGGATGCTAAACAAGGATTATTTGGAAATCTTAAGAGCTCATGTATGTAATTTGTGGCCTTTTCTCCCATAAGCTTCTAACCTGATTAATATACGTGCTATTTTTAGAGATTAAACTTAAATCAACAATTTTTATTTTTATATAGTATATAGCAAAATTTTTAGTCTTAGTTCAATCTTATACTTAAATTTTTCAAAAAGAAGCCGTCTCTATATCGTTAAAAAAATGATAATATGTTAAAAAATGACAAAATATAATAAATATAAACTGTGGGCTGATAAAAGTTTGCTGTATCTTGCCGGCTCACAATCGATGTTACAACCTTCTAAAGAAAGCCCATAGTAAGAATAATAATCCGAGACTGATAAAAGTTTGCTGCATCTTGCCGGCTCACAACCGATGTTGCAGCCTTCTAAAAGGTCGGGGGTTACAATTGCATCAATATTATGTTTAATATTAAGTGTGAATTAATAAATAGATCTCTTTTTGTTAAATATAAATATGCTTTTGAACTTTGACTATTCTATTTTAAGATATGTGTATACGAGAAACCTAAGAGTTTTTTAAACCTAAGGTCTGTGAGTCCCGATACTAGTCTCTGTGGGGTGTCAAAAGCCTGGTCACTTAGCCGCAAGGCTGGGATGTGCCAAGACGAAAGTCGCTACATGGGGTGATCTCGCCTTTAAACTCATTATTCTCGGGTGGAACGTGTAACATATAATTCTTGCAAAACGTTGATCCATGGTTGAATTTCAAAATAGCATATTCACCTAATATATAATAATTATCGGGAGTGAAAAGTTCACAAGTTGCAAATATGAGTAGTGATAGCATCTTAACTGATATTTAATGGTGATTCTATTTTAAGCTTGGTTTAGAATACGTGAAAAGTCGAGGACGATGAATTTATCCTTTTTAGGGGTATTTTATGATTGAAATGCATCTTGTTCTATGATCCTTAAAAGTTATAAAAATAACAAAAGTCAAATATGTTAGTTAGTTGCTTAATATGAAAAGTACAAAAAAATGAGAAAAATAAAAAATACAAAAATATGCGTAGGAATAAGTGTATATATTTATGAATGGTAAAAACAGGGCTTTTCAAAGCTTTTGATTCTTTAAATTCCCCTTGATGAACACTTAGCTACTTTTCGAGGTTATTAGTCGAGGGGGATTGAGATTCTTGGTTTTCTTAAGTGCTTACTTGTAGCATTGCGTGAGGACACACACTAGTTTAGTATGGGGGATTTTGGTATGTGTGTAATTACACATACCTTTTACCTTTAAAAACGACCCTAAACGACCAAAAACGCACATAAAATGCCATAAATATGCTTGTTTTTGTGTTTGTACAATGTAGGTACCGGATATTTACTAAAGGACAAAAACAAAGCTAAACCGGACAAAACCGAGCACGGAATTGGAAAGAGCGCGAAAAACCAAGGCCAAAGGTACAAAAGGATTGAAAACGAAGCTAAAACGGATATTTCCGGACCGACTCGACAACGTTTGTGCATTTAATGAAGTCAAGACGAAGTCAAATTCAACCCCGGGATACGGCATTGGAAAGGGCATGGAAAAACGAACCCGTACCCATTTTAGTGGGTCGGGTCAGCCCACTATATTTAAATTGAACCATTTAGTCCAAAAAGCCCAAAACCTTTTTTTTTGTTATTAACCGGCCCAATCAAGGTACTGGCCCAATCCAAAAACCCCCTAACAACCGTTATACCCCAAAAACTTTACTATGTTAGTCCAAAAGGACTAACGGTGCAATATCCAACCTAACCTCAGGGACCAATAATGCTAAATACAAGGACGTGCATTGCAATAGACATATATACCTATAGGGGGCAAACTTGCCCATTTACCAAACCTTTACCCCTATCAACCCTGCACCAAATTAAAACCCCTTCCCGCAAACCCTCCCGCCAAAAAAAAAAAATAAAAAAAATCGCACAAAACCTTGTACATCTCTCTCACCCCGACTGCAACAAAGACAGCTCCAAATTCCTTAACCCTACGTTAAAGAAATCAACCACAACTGAATCACCCTCAATAAGCAGTTCCATTCTCCACGCTAGGTAATCCCTAGGCTTGTTTTAGTGGTAGAAAAAGCTATATCAAGGGTTGGATTGGAGTTGGATTGGCAATCACTCAAAATGTAAGGGTGACAGGATTATTTAATTGGTGCATTGTGGTTTGATATACACTCGCAGTTGGTAAAGCACTCTACGCTAGCTATCAAAGCTAAGAAGACTCAACATTTATATGTGCCTGCACCCCTTATAACTCAAAACACTGTATATCTTTTTCCTTTTCCCGCCAAACTCCTTTTGGCACTATTCACCCCTCATTTTTACCCTTGCAAACTGCCAAAGCAAAGTCACACCCCCTACAAACAAACCCCACATAACATAACACGCTGGTAATCCTCTAATTCCTTATTCGTTGATGGGACAAGTACGAAAATGAAGGGTTTAGATCATTGGGCTTGGAGAGCAAGCATAATTGATGGCTGAGATTGGGTCTTTGAGCTCTCTCACTCAACAAACACAAAAAACACAAGATGGCAGCATATAAAAGAAAGGAAGACAGAGAAGAAAGAAGAAGAGTAGTAACTAGGATGTAGGAGTAGTATAATTTAGTTTTAATTTTTATGTCTTAAAATCATGTTTAAAATTCTGTCATCTTAATTTTTTAAGCTTTGTAATCACTTATGTTTTAATGAAATTTAACTTTTTATGCAAAATTTGTCTTTTGATTGCTTTAACTGCCATTTGTGATTTGCTTATGCTAAGTGCTTATTCGTTTGTTTCTGTTGTTTAAATTTACTTAAAAATGCTAGATGGTAATCTGTTTTCACTTACCTGTGGTTATATTAGCTTAATTCAGTAAATAAAATGTTTAAAACCCTTTTTAAGGGGTGTTTGGCACAAGGACCCAAAGTGGGTCAGTTTGGTTTAAAAACCTTTTGGGTCAATTTGGCAGCTTGTGCAAGCCTTGTTAGGGTGTTTTTAATCTGTTTCCAAGTATCTTAAGGTCTAAAGGCTTGTTTTTAAAAGTTTTTCTAAGAGTCACTTTTAACTGTGGTGACAAACAGTTTGTAGGTGCTTATTTGGGTAGGCTTTTTAAAACAATCTTTCAAGTGTGTTTTTTGAGTCCTTTTTATGTGTCAAGAACAATTAGTTAAGTCTCTTTTGGTTTACTTTCATTTTTCATAATCTGTCATGCCAAATTTTTAGTTTTCAAAAGCCATTTTTCACTTTTATTTATCAGACAGTTAAAATTGTTTTTAGGTCTTAAAATTTTGTGCATAAGCTCTTTAGGAGCTTGTCTACATCTGTTTTGACTTGGTTTACAATTTGGAGCTTATTTTCAAGCTTGCTTGTGCCTTGCAGTTTTTAGAGAAAACCAAAAAAAAACCAAGCCTTTGTAAACAACCATTTTCTCAGCCCTTTTTCCCTGCATATTTTTGTTCTAGACTTTAATCCCTTTGCATTTTTAGATAGCCAATTAGCTGAGCTTTAAGCCCTTATTAGCTGTTTGACCTTAAGTTCCCTCTAATTAGCTTAAAATTAAGCCAAAAAGAGTGTCCCTAGGCTGTCATGCTTCACATTTGTGCCTTATAGCTTATTAGATTTTTCTGGCTTATTTACTTGTTTCCCTTAGCTTATTTTGTTAGCTTTTGCTTATTAGGTTTAGAGCATCATTTGTTTTGCCATTAGCTTATTTTGCCCTTTTAGTAGCTTATTAGTTTGGCCTTTTAGTGCCTTAGGTTAAGAAGTAGAATCTGCCATCCTTTTAGTTGCTTAATTTAAGCTTATTTTTGATAGTGTTTGCTTATTAGATGTAGTTTAGACCCCCTAGCTTATTCAGCTTTGCCCCTAGCTTATTCTAGCTTTTTGAGCTTATTTGCATCTTTAGCTTAAGATTTTATAGTATAAAAAGCCTTTAAGTATTTTTGCATGTTTAGCTCAATTTAGCTTATTTTCTTAGATTGTTTTTGTTCCTTTTTGCTTATTAAGTAAAGTAGTCTATTTGTTTTAGCTTATTATGTTGTCTTCTTAGCTTATGTGTTATAAAAAAACCCAACAGTTAGCTTAGTTTAGGTTCTTAGTGTAAAAAGCTTTTCTGTCAAGCCTTTTCAGCTTATCTCGTGCTTATTTGTTAGTTATATTTTTTTTTGTCTTTTTTAATGTTGCTTATTTTCATCTTATCTAAAAAGTTGTAAAAAAAAATGAAAAACAAAAACGTTGAGATTAGGGGAAGCCCCAAGTGAGCAGGGCTCGAACATGGGACCTCAACCCCAATCAACCAACCTTAGTATACCATTCGACTTAACATTGATCTCTTGTACAAGTTGCCCTTGGGACTTTTCTATTCTAGGTTTGCAACATTTATTCTTTATACTAATATTAGCAGTTTTAGTTATAAGCCCCTTAAGGCTTATCTCTGGCTTATTTAATAAGCCAACTTTCTCACTTTTATTTTTATTAGAACCGGCTTCCTTTAAGCTAATTTCTGTAATTTTTTTTATAATTTTCCCATTTGGTTTTCTATTTTTAATCATTTATTTTCTTTTAAACAGTTTTTTAATTATTAAAAATTAAATAAAAATCAAAAAAATATAATTCTTTTTTAGAAAATTTTCTTTTATCATTTAGCATCTAGGAAAAATAAATTTGCTCTCGTCAGGTCATTTTTGCAAAATTTCATTTTTTAAAGAACGAGATTCGTTCCCGTTCACGTTTTTTGTGTTTTAAAGCCCAAATCAATTCCGTTTTCGTTCTAGTTTTCTTTAATCTCACTTTTAGTTAATTAGAGTCTATTAAAAGTGAAAAAATCATTTTAGGTTAATTTTTGAAAATTTAGGGTTTTTAGTCAACATTTTTAGATGCCGTTATCGTTTTTAGCTTAATTTTGTGTGCCTTTTTTATTTTTAGAGTAGATTGCATTAAATTCTCTATAGATTTAGAAATCCAATCCAAATCTCTTCCATTCAATCATCAAATGTCAATCTAACTCTCGACTTTCCAATTCACTCCTCGCTGGGGATAACGACCCGGGAATATTATATACTACTTCCGATTTCATTGATTTTGTGGATTTTGATCCTTATTATATATTTATATTTATTTATATTTATATATATAAAGGGTGTAATCTGTGTTAATCAATTGATCAAGAGTATGAATTTAAAATGTTATTAATAAGACTGAATAATCCTATAATTATACTTGATAGATTAAATTCTTATTTTCAGTAAGAAGAGAAGATGGTGAACACGCATCACAAGGAATTTTTAAAAGCCTCAATGTCCAAAGGAGTCGAGCTTTTGGCTAGTGATGCGGAGCGTGATGGTAGTGATAATGGATCTTCCTCAAGCTCCGAGGACCTCAACTTTAGAGGATTCACAGATGAGGAGGCAAGAGCCCTAAGCTCAATGATAAAGAAGCAAGTAGGAATGACAGTTAAAAATGTGATGCCTTATTTCATTAGCCAAACAACCGACAATCTTAAGGAGATAGTTCGAAAGGAGCTAGAAGAGTTTAAAAAGGGAGGAATTATGAACGACTTTAGAAATGAGATGGCAACCTATCATAATTTTATGGCATGTGATGTGCCAAAGTTTGATGGAGTACTTGATCCAATTGCTAGTACTAGATGGCTTGCTGCCGTCGAAGGTGCTTTTCGCACTAGTAATTGTAAGGAGAAGAATAAAGTTAACTTTGCTTCAAACTTCCTTCATGATAGTGCAAAGATATGGTGGGAAGGAAAATTTTATGAGAAGGGAGAAGAATGGATAGGAGCATGTACATGGAAAGAATTCAAGGAGTTGTTCAACGCTGAATTTACTCCCACCAAAGAAATTAATAGAATTCGAGAAGAATTCCAAACCCTTACGCAAACTAGTGAGACAATAAATGAGATGTGGAAGAAGTTTAATGATTTGATTCGTTATTGTCCCGAGTACCATAGAAATGAGAAGCTTAAGGTTGAAAGATTCCAAAGAATGTTACATGATGATATTAGAGAGGTAATCTCCCCTTTCAAATGCACTACTTTAGATGATCTTCTAAGTAGAGCTCGGGTGAGAGAGGCGAATTTGTTAAGGAAGAAAAGTAAGGAGGCTAAGAAGACTAAAAGAAAGTTAAAATTTGGAGACCGAGATGCTAAGAAGCCTAAGTAAGATCATAACCGAAGAAGTGGTGGAACTCAAATCAAGACACCATGTAAGAAGTGTAAAAAAACTCATCTTGGAGTGTGTCGGACATATTTGCCGGGTTGCTACAAGTATGGTGCCTTAAACCACATGAGCAAGGATTGAAAGAAGCTGATGATCTTGTGTTATAATTGCAATCAATTAGGACACAAGTTAAACGAATGTCCAAACCCGAAGGTGATTGAAGCCAAGCCTTTAAAGTTAATCAAGGAAAGAAAAAGTAGAGAAGGCAGAGGTTTTAAATCCAAAATCTCGTGTTTATGTGATGGCCGCGGAGGAAGATAAGTTGGTACATGACGTGGTTACAGGTACTATTATTGTTAATTCCTTACCTGCTCGTGTTTTGTATGACTCGGGTACAAGTGTCTCATTTTTATCTTACAAATTTAGCAAAAATCTATCCACCCCATCAAGTAAACTTCCTTTCCTTCTAGAAGTAGAAATACCCGATAGTAAAGTCGTGGTTGTCTTTAATGTGTATCGTGATGTGAAAATAGAAATTGATGATAGTAACTTTAGGATCGACTTGATTCCCATTATGTTTGGAGTATTTGATATAGTAATCGGTATAGATTGGCTCGATAAACATAATGCCAATATCTTATGTAGACAAAAGCTAGTTCGTGTTATAAATATGCAAGGTTGTAAGATTATTATTTAAAGGAAGGGTGAGTATAAGTTATGTTTCGTAATGAAGGCTAGGAGGTATTTATCACGTGGTTGTCATGCCTTTATGGCACATGTGATAGATACTAGTTTTGAGAAGAAGTGTGAGAAAGATGTTTCGGTTGTTAATGAATTCCTCGATGTTTTTATAGAAGACTTAAAGGGTATTCCACCCGAAAGGCAAGTCGAGTTCTGAATTGGTCTTATTCCGAGTGCAACCCCTATAGCAAAAACCCCGTATCACTTAGCTCCTTTCGAAATGAAGGAGTTAACCAGCCAACTCTAAGAATTACTTGATAAGGGTTTTATTCACACTAGTAGTTCGCCGTGGGGAGCATCAATCTTATTTTTTTAAAAGAAGGATGGTGGTATCCGAATGTGCATAGATTATCTTGAGCTAAATAAAGTCACGGTGAAAAATGTATATCCCCTACCAAGAATTGATGATCTCATCAATCAACTCTAAGGTGCGAAGTGGTTTTCAAATATCGATCTTTGTTCGGGTTATCATCAGTTAAAGGTTTGAGATGAAGACATTCCTAAGACGGCCTTTAAGACCCGTTATGGGCATTATAAGTTCGTTGTTGTTGGTCCCTTGGAATCTGATATAAGGTTTATCAAGTTAAACTAATCACATTCTATGGCAACAAAGTGAGTTTTAAACAAAAATATATAAAGAATATAAAGAACAAGTTTAAAACACACATAAGTACTTTTCAATGTATAGGTTCTTATTAGAATCAAATAAAGAATCTACAACACACCTTTCTTGCGAAATAGCAAGGTGGTTGAATGACAATTGGGGTGTTATCTCCTTCGAACTTATTCTCTAACTAAAGTTATGACAGATAAGAAAACAACTATTCGACTAGAACTGAAGCTAGTTTCTATTCAGTTTATTTGAGAGATAAATGAACTCTTTAATGTGTATCACATTAATTGGAAGAAATAACATTTACTCTAGGAATCTCTTTCCTTTTATAGGCAAAGGGATTAGGGTTTACAAGTTTAACCTAGACTACGTGACAAACATTAAATGGGTGGTTGAACTACCATTGAATGCACATTTGCTTTCTAGTACTAGGTACAGTCCTTTAGCAAAAGTTGTTGTACTTCTATACCAACTTTAAAAGTTACTTTCCTAAGAAGATTGCTTTATTCCTTTTGACATAAAGTAGTCTTTTTCCCTCCTTGTAAACCTTCTAGAAGTGAAACAACACGTTTCAACTTATGTTAAGGAGATAGACTATGCTCAGCTTGGAATTGTCAATTGAGCTGAACTAAAGCTCTTTTCAAAGACCTTCTTTAGTTTTTGTACCGCTGCATAAACTTAATTGAAGATACTTCCTAATCTTCTAAGGACCTGAAGAGCTGACGCTGAAGAAACTTCAGCGACTCAAACTGAAAGACTTTAGCTTGAGTAACACTTAGGGGATTTTATGTTTAAATCTACTGAAAGACTAAAAGGAACTGAACCCAACAATCTCCCCCTATTTGAATATACATATAGCCTAAGTTAAAATCAGTTGTAAGTGAGCAAAACAACTTCTTCTTATACAACTGATATAAGTTGAACAACATAACTGAGACTCACTTCTATTAACTTTCATTATATTATAATTACAAAAGATAAAGTTATTATAAAAGATTATAACATTTGATGTTCTTGTTGCTCAATGAACCTCTTCTTCATCCTGAACTGATGACTTGTTTTTCTTTGTTGACTTGGAATGGTGTGTTGAGTCACCAGTTCTTTTCCTTTTCTTGTTAGCTAAATCATTTAGCTCATTCAGAGGATCTTGTTCTTTGAGGGGTTTGTTGAAGTCAATCTTTAGTTCTTTTTCAGTTTGATCAAGATATTTCATTCTTGTCTTTATTAACCCATAGACGGTTTTCCATCAATTTTCTTTTCTATCAGGACAAGCTTGTACTACCTCTCTCCATTCAGCCAGATGTAGGTCACTGACTTTAACGTTTAAAATAACTTCATTTATCACATCTTCCCTATGTACTTTTAGTGAGATAGGGCCCTTTTGTGCGAGAACATCACAATTTGTGATCTTGGAGCTTTTTCTTCTTTTCAGCATCTTGTCATAGTATTTTTCATAAAGTAACTTCTTGTTTTAGTACTGTGTCACAACATCTATGCCTAAGAGATCAACAAGTTCATCATGCAGGTTTGGTTTAACATCTGTTGTAGCTGGATTGATGTTCTTCTCCCCCTCAGCAGGTAAAGCAGTTGCTTAGCTTGCTGAAGGAACATCTTTGGTTGTAGCCCCTGATGCATTTTTCATCATAGTGGCAAACCTGTTCAAGGTATTAGTAACCCTGTTTAATAGACTTGGAAGGGAATCCAAAGTCTTGAGCTTTTCCTGAACTAAAGATACTTAACTTGGAAAAGCTTGAAACTTCGCTAGAAGTTCCCATTGAATATTTTCCAGTTCAGCAACCTAAGACAAAAGACTAGAGATAGTGGAAGTGAGAGTCTCTAGTTTTGTTGGAATTTCATTTAAGTCCCCAGGTAGCTCGATTTCCATGTCTTGAACATGCTTCTTTAGCTCTTTAATTTCTCTAGATAATTCAGTGAATTTAGATGGGAGCTCTTTCAGTGTGTTTGGTAAGCAGCTAGCAAAGTCATGTTAGGCTAAGAGCTTTGAGAATTCAGGTTTTAAAGAAGTTACCAGAATATCAGTAAGCTAGTTTATGTCTGAATATAAGGGCCTAGCCTTCAGTGAGGCAACTTCAGCTTCAGATTTTGCCTTGTGTTGTTCCAGCTCATCCTTCTAGTTTTTGGTGCCTTTGTGTTGTTCCACCAGACAGTTCCACAACCAATTGTTCAAACCCACTCAATCCTTTTAAAAGGACTGAATATCATTGAACCCCCTGAGGCCCATTAACTCTTAATATGAGGCCGATTTTAGAAGATGGAGGATGAGGGATCATGAAGTGGAGTGTCATTTTGGTACATCCCAATGAGCAAAGCAAAAAGCAATGAGTGGTCTTTTATAATATCATTGGCAACTTCCTTCCTTTTCCTCTTCACTCTCAATCTAAAATCATCCTTATATCACCCAAGAGGGGCCGTCCGGAAGACGTGAAGCCGAGTCAGATCTTGTGTCTTTCAAAGCGCTCAGATAAATCCCTAACACAACCCCTCCAACCTCCATACACCCTTGATTTTCTACTTATGAAATGTCAAACGCACGAAACAGCAACTGGACCTCCTATATATGATAACCATTAATTGAATCATTGTAGGGCAGTTTTTATAAATAAAAATTTAAATTATAAATATTAACAATAAGTAAGCTAGTTTATGTCTGAATATAAGGGCCTAGCCTTCAGTGAGGCAACTTCAGCTTCAGATTTTGCCTTGTGTTGTTCCAGCTCATCCTTTTAGGACTGAAGTAATTGAACCTGAGCCATTAACTCTTGAATTTGAGCCGATTTTAGAGATGGAGGATGAGGGATTGAAGTGTCTTTAGGTACATCATGAGCAGAAGCATGAGTGTCTTTATCTTTGGCAACTTCCTTTTCCTCTTCACTCTCATCTAAAATAATAATTGGTTCACCTTGTGGGGAGTCAGGAGTGAAGAAGGCAGATCTTGTGTCTTTCAAGAGATCTGATAAATCCTCCAACTTGATTTTCTTTGAAATGTCATCAGCACTGGACTCCTTATTTGTACCTGAATCAGTGTAGGAAGTTTTTAACCCATCTCTAGCAGATTTGGTTTGATCTACAAGAACACTTGGATTAGTCCCTGCAAATATGTGATTAGTTTAATTGTTTTTGGTTCCTTCATCCATACCCTATTGTGCAGGTATGGAATCATTAGGAGTAGATAATCCAGGATTAGCCTTAGTTGTGGAATCTGCTGAAGCATCATGTCTTGATGCAGACTCAGAGTGCAAATGAAAGAAGCTGAATAAACAAGTTTAATAAGAATTAAATACAGACATACCACTACTGAGTTAAGGATGGGCTCCTTCTTCAATGGTGACCCCTAAAGATGTTGGGCCACTAGCTGCTTGCTGTGTCTCTTTATGCATTTCACCAACCACTGGTGTGGGAGGTGAAGGATGGCTTGGGCTTTTGTCCTTGGCCGAACTGGACTAAGTTTTTGTTTCTGATTGGCCAGTTTTGGATTTGGATGCCTCAGTCTTGGACTCAGATGTGTGTTTTGAAGTTTGTTTTCTTTTGAGTCTACTTTTAGCTCCAGGCTTTTTGCCTTGGGGAACCTTGGTATGTGCTTAATTACACATACCATTTTCTATTAAAAACGGACTTAAAAGACTAAAAACGTACCAAAGATACATTGTATTTGTATGTTTTGCATTTGAATTGTGTAGGAACGAATATTCAAAAAGAAAGACAAAAACGACTAAACCAAGCACGAGATGGAAAAGACAAAGTCAATCCGAAGCCAAAGTTCAGTCAAAGTCAAAAGTCAGCCACATGAAGAAAATACAACTTAAGGGACTAAAATTGCCAAACCTCAAGTTGTATTACAAGAGTTAAAAGACAAGGGTCGAAATTGCAAACCGGGCAAAGTTTGTTATAAGAAATAAAGGGCCAAAGCTACTGCAAACCAACCCAAACGCCTTACTTCCCTCCCCAAAACAAAACCCAGGTAACAACTAGCAACTTGGACATGTCTTCCCATACTTCTCCCTGCAAAACCACGCAACACCCTAGATAAATTATGTCAAACCACTCTCCTCTACCCCTCCCCCCCCAGTTGTATAAAGTGCCATTTGGCAATCCCTCTCCCTTCTCAAGTATTTCATGGCTAAGATTGACGTCCCAAAGAAGCACAAAAAATTAAAGCAGTGGATTGTTTAGAATCTCCTCTCAACAACAAAACACTTGGTTTTTGCTCTCACAAAAGAAGCACCAGTTGTAAGACCCAAAGAAGAGAGACTTCGCTATAAATAGAGCTTTTGTAACCCTTTGAGGCAACATTTCAGTTTTAATTTTAATAACTTAGCTTATTTTAGTTCTTTAAAAACTCATTTACAAGTTTTTTTTTACTTTCAGCTTTGTAACACTTTCAAGTTTTTATGCAAAATTAAGGTTTTAAAGTCCATTAATTCCAAGTGTTAAGTTTTCTAATTGTGTTGTTCTGTGTTCAAAAAAGGCTCTCAATACAGCTTGTTTATAAGCTGCTTTAATTAAGCAAACCTAAAAAGTTAATTAGTTAAGAAAAGTCACAGAAAATTCTTCACTCAAATATACCACAGCTTATGGATGATAAGCCAGTTCTGGATGGGCTTATGGACTCTCACTAGCTTGTTTTATACAAGCTAGAGCTTGTAGATTCTTTGTTTGACCCTGTTTTGAGCAAGGGTGTTGTAAGTTTCTCTTTTTCTTATTTTTCCCATTTTACTGCAGAACTGCTCATTAGTGCTTAATAGTTGCTTGCATTTGCTTATTTATACTTTATCATGATGTTTAGTGCTTATCTTGCTTAGTTGTCAGTCTAGAAACAGTTTGTGTAACCTTTTTAGTTAGTACTGTTAGTTCATTTAATAAAACTGTTAGTTTTGAGTTAACACTGTTAGAAAAATTCAGCTTATTTAAGTGCTTATTCTTAATTATAAGTGTCTTATTTTGTACTTTGATAATCTGTTTTTAACAACTTAGGACCAAATCAGCTTAATATAAAAAGAAAAATGATTTTTGAAAACTTTAAGGGATATTTTCAACTAGCAGTACTAACCCCAAGTTAGTACTGTTAGTACTGTTAGTTCATTTTAGCTTTTCTTAGTTTTTTTTAAAAGTAGATTAGGCCCATTTTCGTTTACTGTCTTTAGTAGAGCTTATTTAAGCTTATTTGCCTTTTCATAGTAATTATAAGAGTTTATCAGTTTTTAGTTTTTAGCTTATTCTCCATTCTAGCTTATTGCAGTTGCTTATTCTTATGCCTGAGTACTTATTAGGGATAGTTAAAAATCTGTTTTAGGTTACTTGCTTATTTCTTGATTCATTGCGTTTGTTAGAACTAGCAATACTAACTTAAAGCTAGCAGTACTAACTTAAAGCTAGTAGTACTAACTCCAAGTTAGTACTGTTAGTTAATTCTGTTAGTACTACTGAGTTTCTCCTGCTTAGCTTAGCTTAGCTTAATTGCTTGCTGAATTTGCTTATTTAGGGTT
>BQNB010139208.1:7187-17590 GCA_026074375.1 Tanacetum coccineum
AATAGTTAAAAATAGTTTTCTCTGCTTTTATAATATTTTAGACTTTTCTAAGCTTAAAAATCATTTTTCCAAATTTTTAGTACTTAATTTGCTATTTTCTAGGATTTAATTAGAATAAATTAGTTTTAATTCATAATAAATTCAAAAAATAAACAAAAAAAATGTTTTTCTTTTTCCTAAAATTTTATTTTGTCCTATCTTAGGTTTAGAATTTTAGTTTACATTTTTAGGGGTTAAAAATTAGTTTACTTGTTTATTTGGCGCATTTTAATCATTTCCCGTATTAGTTTAATTGTTTAATAGTTTTTAATTGTCCATTTTAATTGTTGCTTTAGATTATCAAATCATCAATTTGCTTAATCAAATCAGAATCCAAGCTTAAACAAGGTTTCAATTTCACTAGTCATTGGGGATAACGACCTGGGTGATCATACTTACCCGGTTTAATATACGTATTTTATATTATATTATATATATTTTTGAGAGTGAATTTTATCAAGGGTAACTTGGTAATTTTCTTAATTTCTCTTTTAAAAGTATTATATTTTATAAATATTTTATAGTATATAAAACTGCAAATCAGTGCCCCCTAACTATACAAGATTTCTTTGTTATTTTTTTTGGAATAATTAAGCACAAAACATACTACCCTTTGGACATTAGCCAACCTAATGTCTTTTCATTCTTGCTTCCTAAAGCACGCATGCATGCATACTAGAGCCTTATCAAATCCTAGTTGCTCTTTATTAGTAAACAAATGCTTTTTATCTTAGAAAAGTGTTATTTCTTTGTCCATACTACAACAATTGAAGAAGTCCACCCATCCCTTGTTCTCAGCTGAATTCCCATGTGAACTGCATACTTTACAAGATGCTTTACTATTTGAAGGCTTGT
The DNA here is from genome assembly GCA_026074375.1 of Tanacetum coccineum. NCBI lineage: Eukaryota > Viridiplantae > Streptophyta > Magnoliopsida > Asterales > Asteraceae > Tanacetum > Tanacetum coccineum. The sequence continues at coordinate 8,082 of BQNB010139208.1, forward strand.
ACAAACATGTGGGGTAAAAACTAATGTTTATTGTATCTTAAGTTCCTAACATATACCTAGTGTTTCTAACCAAGTCAACACGCATACTTTTGGTTCCCAAAACCCACGACCACGTGCATAGAGACCATAAAATTACTTTATCTTTAATCTAGATCAGATTCCATGCATTCTAGAATAATATAACAATAAACAATTATCAAGACCATACTAGGATAGATTATTTAAGACCTAGCATGTATCTTCACTTTTGTAACACCCCCAAATAGGGTCGCAGCGGAATAATGTGTCCGAAAGCGTTACTTCATAGATCAACAACACAAGATATGAGAACGACCTCAAAAAGAGTCGTTTGAAAATGATACATTGGATTGAATAAATGTTGTTACAAAAGCTCAACGGCTTAACTTGTTCACCCTTGAAAATGTAAAGTTTTTAGATCATAACAAATATCCACAAAATGTAATGCCTCTAAATCTTTATGCAATGACTCCAAAATGATTGACCACCAATGTATCTCTTTGCTCTTGTACCTCATAGACCTGAGAAAACATGCTTTAAAACGTCAACATAAAGTTGGTGAATTCATAGGTTTATGTAAATATAATGTAGGACCGCAAGATTTCCCCGTGATTATGCAACCTGTACACCCATCACAAAATGTATTTACGTTTCCCTAAGTTCATGACACTGAAGCTCGACATGTATGAATGCAATATAAATATTGCCACATTGCCCGTGATGATGTTCAACCCTAAACATCTCAAATCCGACATGGTATACATCCGTTGGTTCACTCCGTGACACCAGTGAGAGCTACTCACCCGGATGGGGATGTCAATCCCAAATAGATCTATTTATAACATTCGCGCTCACACAAAGTAATTGACAGTTCATGATAATGGGCACAGTGGGTTATCGCTACTTAGGCAAACATGTAATCATGATAAAATGTACACTTGCGTCCAATTTGTAAAACAATGCATGTTTCTCACCCCAAAAGTTGTAAATCATTGATATAGTAAAACATGGGGCTATGAACTCACCTTAGTGAATAAACTGGAGTATATGAATCAAGTGAATGGAAACGTCACGGATAAGACCGAATGCAACCTAATTAAATATAGGTCGTATGAGTACAATGTACTTAATAATACTACATCACAAGTTATATAGTTACACCACCACCTAATAGTTTTTGTTTAGTTTAAAATGTTGAAATAATAATCAAATTGTACTTGTTAAATAAATGTCCATGTATTTGTACTTGTGAAATAAAATGTTATCCTTGTCCAATCAATTGATGATTTGTTAATAATACTTGATTTAGTGTTTTTATTGATTATATAATGACTTTATATAAATGGTTTAATTGTTTTATAAAATAATATTTATAAAGTTAAAAATGTATATAGATATTATATAAATGATACGACAATATTTCTTAAGGTTTTTATAGCCCAACCGGACCCGAAAACACTCGTAAAGCATATTTTATGTTTCCATCAGATTGTATAAACTTTATAAAAGTCTTAGAAAATTATTTATAAAGGTTAATTGGTTTTATACTTTTTATTTATCCGAAAACTTTAAAAACTCATAACTTGCTCGTTTTAACTCGGTTTCGCGTGTTCTTTATATGTATGGATTCGTGACGAGATAATCTATTAAAATGGCACATGTATAATATTTATTAAATTTGTTATGAACAGTAACAGTGGCCTAGAATTTATAAAAACACTTTTTATAAATTTATTTATTGAAATTGTAATACATTTGTATCTCCTCCGTTTTAATTCCGTTTTTGGTGATTCTTATGTGCACGGATTCGTAATTAAAAGTATTATCTAGGCAAAATAATTCCCATCAGTCCACTGTTGTGAACAGTAACTCATTTTTATAAAAATACTTTTTATCGTAAACTTGTAAATAACATAACTCCGTCATTTTAAATCCTTTCTTGGTGTACTTTATAGTTTTAGAATACTTATAACTTGTACTTTTTCATAAAAATGTGTCCGCATTTTATCAGTTTCGAAATCAGTTGGGTTTTTATAAAAATGACTTTTATAAAAACATTTATATATATATAATTATTGTAAACTTGAAAATGTCATATCTCCTTCGTTATAGTTCGGATTTTTGAGTTCCTTACATGCACAGATTCCTAAAAATATGTACTATTTTAATAAAATATAAAATCATTATTTTTATGCAAGAATTTAATCAGTAGACTTTTAGTTTTTATATATTTAGATATATATAAATTTGTTTTAAGCACTTTCCACTTAATTTAACTACTACAAGTCCTCTAACTTATAAAATAACATATCTTGATATATCTTAAGTCCTCTATAATATGTCCATGATACTTGTCCATGAGTAAGTGTCCTCATAATCATTTGTTCATAACTTTTGAAATTAAAACTTTTAAAACAAAATAATTTTTAAACTAACCATATAAATTATTTAACACTTACATAATGTGTACTTCCATTTTAAGTACTATTCCATTAACATGTTCATCAAATTCAAACCTTGTATACCCTTGAAATATCTTATAATTTCATGAAAATAACCTAGGTGGTGTTTAACATATATAACAAGCATGTAAAGTAAGAAATATGAATGAATGGAAATGTTAAATCTTAAATAGACCTTATAGAAATGTAGAGGATTGATGAACACAAGCTTATACTTAAGCTTTAACCCAATGAATCAAACACAAGATCAAACCCTAATTAGGAAAACCCTAATTAGTTTTCTTGAATACTCTTGTTAGATCGCAAACCCAAGCTTCCAATATACTTGTATCACCTTAGGTATGAATAATAAGGAGTCTTGAACACTTGGAAATACTTGGAATGAATTTTTATAAGAAAACCCTAGCTTATTGATTTGAGCCGTGGGTTTCTTAGTTCTAGGAGAGGAGAGAAATTGTTCCACATGAATTCCTTTCATCGGAACGACTAATGGTTCGTCAGAATAACATTTCTTGAAGTTAGATACATGAAATGTTTTGTGAACCCTGCTCAACTCTTGAGGGAGCTCAAGCTTGTAAGCAACGGATCTAACCTTTTCCAGCACCTTGAAAGGTCCAACATATCTAGGGTTTAGCTTCCCCCGTTTGCCAAAACGTACGACCCCTTTCCAAGGTGAAACTTTAAGCATAACTCTATCCCCAACTTAAAACTCAATCGGCTTATGCTTTAAATCGACGTAACTCTTTTGTCGATCACGAGCGGCTTGAATTCTTTGTTTGATCTGGATGACCTTCTTGGTTATCTCTTGAACTATTTCTGGGTTGGTGAGTTGAACTTCTCCAACCTTGGCCCAACAAACAGGTGAACGAAACTTTTGACCGTAAAGTGCTTCAAATGGTGCAGCCTTGATGCTAGCGTGAAAACTATTGTTGTAAGAAAATCCAACTAGTGGCAAATGTTTAACTCAACCATTTACAAAGTTGATCGCAAAAGCACATAGCATATCCAAAGAGTTTGGATAGTTCTCTCGCTTTGTCCATTTGGTTGCTTGAAATGGAAAGTGTGTGTGTGTATTATCCTAGTACTTGCCCTTTATAGGTAGAAGTATTTAAAAAAACCATTAATCTCAAACCATTACCAAGAGTAGTTTAGGGTACTAAGGGTACAAGGTGTAAGACTTGATTTGCCAATTACTTGAGAAGTGTGATCACGGTACACTTTGTTATTAAGGTTGGGTACTTGCTAGTTAAAATGGCAAGAAAAGTGTTGGTTTAAGAAAGTATACTTGTGAAATTTGAAAGGTATTAAGTGTGTATGCATATGTTTATAGATCCGGCCCTATGTCTTATTTGTTGATTAAATGAGTTGATTTTGTGTATTGGGTATAAATGTGGGTATTTGTTTGAGTATAGATGGGTATTGGTGCTTCCGAGTATGCCTAAATGTATTTTATTGCGAAACGTAAACGTTTTACGTAACCAATAAAAATAAAATATGAAAAGTTAATAATTATTCTCATAATAATTATATAACACTTGCTTGACGTAAACTTTTATTTGTTTGGTGCTTGTTTACGTTGAATGTTGATTTTTAGTTTACGTGATTTAACTATACGATAATAATTAAAAGCACTAACGGTGCGAAGTAGTTTCAACAATGAGGGATAATAGTCCAATAAAGTACTAATGATGAAACTGTCTTCAAATCCAGGGACCAAAAGTGTCAATTTCGAATTAAGTTTAATAATCTTAACTTTTCCCTCCTGTTACGTTTTCTTCTTTGTTTTCAAAATAGAAAAAAAACATGCACGAATATGGATTTGATCATTTGAACCGGTACGGTTATCGTCAATAAAATCCGAATATACCACGATGATCGTTGCAAGATCGCGATCGTAATGGTATATATTAGAAGACCCGTAAGTAACCGTCACAAAACCGTAAAATTCGAAACAACTCAAAACGAACTAAAACGTGTATAATTTGCTTCTTTGGTGTATGAATAGCTTGAACACAACCGTATACTTCACCTTGCTTAGTTGTATACTTCGCCCACCAAAAACACAAACGTATAAAAAACACAAACGTATAAATTTCCTAGTTAGAACAACGTATAACTCGTCCTCGTGTTTTTATTTAATGTATAACTTGTCTTAGTTAGCACATATAGATCGCCTCACTCAAATGTATAGATCGCCTCACTCACATGTATAGATCACCTCTGGTTTGTTGTATAGATCGCCTATTATGTTTGTTGTATAGATCGCCTTACAAAAACTTGATGTATAACTCGCCTTCGTTGTGTTGTATTGATCGCCTGAAACAAAAAAAAGTAGTACAATGTCCTTTTTTGTTGTTTTTTTTGTCTTGTGCTCAATGAAATAACAAAACTTTGGTCCTTGTTTCTATATTTATGGATCTGTGTCTCCCACAGTAGACCACCAAGAAAATAAGCAAACTCAAGATAAGCTTGAATAAGCTCTTATAACACCAATAAGCCCCAAGATAAGCACGCAAAAGTAGTAAAAAAATGAGAACAGAGAAGTTCGTTTTGCCCAAAAACAAAAGACGTGAGTGAAGAAACAACAACAAAAAAATTTTGTTTGATTTTAAGAGACACAATATAAGGATGTTATGTTTCCTTAATTTCAACAACAGAACAATAAAAACAATAATATAACAAGAACTTTTAGATGAGATGAATTGTTGTTAAGGCCCACACGAAACAAGCAACAAGTAGAAATAAATGAAGTTAAGATAATGGATTTTAAGAAAAAAAAGAAATTGTTTTATAACAAAAAATAAGCCAAAACAATAAGTGTTAAATCACCACAACGACATCACTAAACCTACCCGGGGCTCTGATACCAAATATCGAAACCCGGAATCACCTTCACTTCACCATTTGAACAAGAAAATTAAGATGATAAGATAATGAAAGAGATTTAGAGAGAGAAACAAGAGAGAGAAAGTAGAGAGAAATAAAGAGATGGTTGATTTCTAAGTGTGTGAAACAAATGAGACCAACACCCTTTTCCTTGGTGGAAAAGGGTTTATATACCCACTTCACTTAAGTGAGACGTATGGGCTTTCTAGGTGGGATAGGCTCGGGATTGATTTGGGCTTTAGCCCGATACACATACAATATTAGATTAATTAAGGAGCCCGTTTACCCTTTCTATCCTATTACAACATATAACTAATTAAAGACCGAAGCTTCCTCGTTGAGTGACCGAGCTTCCTTGTTCGACTCAATATTTTGAGGCTAATAGTTCTATACTGATCATATAGAATTGAGGCTTAGTGGAAACGTTTGGTAATAAAACCTTGTTCAATAACATTGATGTTCTTATTTATATTCCGCTGCATATTGTTATCATTGTTATTGTCAATCCTAGATATAAGATCTAAATAATTTGAGCTTAAACGATCTAAGGAATTCTATCAAACTCTACAATTAGTATCAGAGCCACGGGGCTCTTGATCTAGGATCTACAAGGTGATTTTGTGTCATGTTTATGAAGTGAAGAAGGTAGAAGTTTTCTGTGTTTGGTGATTAGCAGGTTTAAGAAGATTTGGGTTTTTGCAAACCCTAATTCAATAAAATAGAAAGTTTTCATGATGGCAGTTCGTTGATCCTTGAAGGACGAAGGTTATGAAGAACACGGCTGGAAACCCTAATATTTTTATGGTTGGTTCGTACCTACAAGGAAGGATTAGTGATAGTTTAGTAACAGAAAAAGTGTCGCTAAAAAGGTGTCGTCTGAATACATAAAAAAAAGTATCCTTAACAGTGATTATAATGGCTGAAGATCGTGACACATGCAGCTTGTATTCATTTGTGGTGTTTGCTTTATTGCAAGTTACACGAAGGCGTCAACAGCAGGTATACACGTAAACCTAAGTATGTTGATTAAGGTTACTGGTAGTATGAAGATTGTCGACTAGGGTTTACCTCAATGAAACCCTACTGATGATTTGTTATGCGTCGACTAATGGTGATGCCTAAGGGTTTGCTGGCATATCACTTCTCAACAATTGTTTCATGATGTTGTGTGAAGTTACTGGCAACAAGGAGGATACGAGTTTGTATTGCCATGGTTTTGTGATTAAAATCGTTCAATGTGCAAGGTAACTTAATAATGCTCTTTAATTCTTAGTACTGCCAAAGTAATCATTACTACTGCTCGAATCGTGTTTATGCTGCTAGTAATGAAGAATATTAGTACAGCTTGGGTATATTGGTTAGTACTGCCCAGGTGCTTGTTTGTACTGCCAAACTTCGAATTGTTCATTTATACTGCTTGGTTTAAGGGGAAGTGTTAATACCGTTTGATGCTCATTAACACTGCTAAGGTATTTGTTTATACTACGGCTAGCATTATGATTATACTGCCAAGATGATTTAGTACTGGTAGAAGACATTAGTACTAGTAGAGTTAGTACTGCTTGACGAGAAGAATTAGTACTGCTCATATTGTCTTAATACTGCCAGCTTTGTCTGATATTGGACAGTTCATGGTTTTGGTTTTGGTGTTCTGTTTGGATATTGGTTTTTGGATTTTGTTTTATTTGCTCTTAAACGTTTTAAAAAGCTCGTATTTGGATTTATTGGATTAATTGGTTACGAAGAAGGTTGTTTATTACCTATTTGACGATGAAGTGGAATTTTTTGGATGCGTGTTCTTATCATATCTTAAAGTGGGTGATACACTTTAAAGGTAACTTGTTCGTGCTTACAACGGTGTGATGAAGACTTGTCAGAATCTAGCAAAGGTGTGTGATTTCTCTTATTGTGCTCAATGCTCACATTTGCTATCACTTTGGTCTGGTGTCTCATAGAAGATGAGGATTTTATCAAGAGGTTGCGATCTACTTATATTTCACAGATTTATTTATAAGTTTGGAGTCACGTGGATAGTACAAGATATAAGACACAAGTTTGGGTTGTTCTACTTCTACATCAAGTTCGTTATACTTAGTTTTCTTCATCAGTAATCATTACATAGAGCCTACAGAATTGATGATTCAAGAGATGGTTAACATATGGGTTTCAGGGGAAGCTTATTGTTAAAATATTTAACCATTTACATACATCATCGAGGTGAGGATTTTTACTACTGCTAGTCATTATTACTACTGCTAGTGTGAGTTTCTACTACTCAAGTTCATTTTTCTTATTGTGCTTAATGGTGGGTAATTTGAGGAGCTAGAAGGCTTGGATTAGAAGTGTGATATTGGTTTGTAGTGGTCAAGATCAAAGTTGCTTATATTCATATGTCCCCTATTGAATTATGACAAAAAGGGGAAGAAATATTAACATGTTGCAACTTATAGATCCTTGGTGTGGCATGGTACAAAGGAAGTCTGAATTAAGAAGATTTTGTTTCATTCAGGGAGATGATTACATCTCAACTTCAGGGGAAGCTTTGATTAAAGGATTTATGATGAAGTTCGTACAAGAACATGTTTGTTTTGTCATCATCAAATAGGGGAAGATTGTTGGGATTATTGATTTGATTAGACAAAATGAATAAAAGAATGAAACAAAAGGACTTAAATGCAAAGCTGGAATTCTTCAAAAGATGGAAGATTTTGAAGATTCTAAAAGATCTCCTTATTCAGATAGAAGATATAGAAAATAATATTAAAAGTGTAAAAGATATTATTTGTTCTTATCATTTGTAAAACATAATATCTCTAGTATATAAAGAGATATAGGTCGTATGTTTTAGGTGTACACTAAAAAGAAAACGTGTGTATGTATGCACAAGTTAGAGATGTAGACGTCTATAGTGGTGATGTAGCCTCAAGGTCAAGGTAACTTGATCCTTGTTATTGTTAAGTAACACGATCTATACTGATCATATAGATTTGAGGCTTGGTGGAAATGTATGGTAATAAAACCTAAGTCTGTTGATGAACCACTTATTGAAGACTGGATATCTGACAGTGAGGATGAGAATGAGACTGAGTTTAAGTCTAAACAGAGAAAACCTAGTTTTTTTGCTAAAATAGAATTTGTTAAATCTAATGAGCATGTGAAAACACCTAGGGAGTCTGTTAAGAAGGTAGAGAACAAAAAGCAAGCTAAATACCCTAGGAAACACAGTCAAAGCCCTAGAGGTAACCAGAGAAACTGGAATAATTTAATGACTCAAAAATTAGGAAGTAATTTTGAGTTTAAAAATAAAGCTTGTTATGAATGTGGCAGTTTTAATCATTTGATCAAAGATTGTGATCTCTATGAAAAGAAAATGGTAGAGAAAACTGTATAGAACAATGCTAGAAGGGTAAATCACCAAAATTCTCAAAGAACGACTCACCCTCATCCAAAAGGAAATTTTGTTCCAAAAGCAGTCTTAATGAAATTTGGCATTAAAACACTTAATACTGCTGGGCAAAACTTTTTAAAAGCAGCAGTATCAGTTAATACTGCCAGACCAATTAATACTGCCTACCCAAGACCAACAGTGAATAGTGCAAGGAAAGTATCAAATGTTTTTAATAGAACACACACACACACACATGTTAAAAGGCCCTTTAACAAGTCTACAACAAATAAGAGCAGTAATTTAAAAGAAAAAGTTAATACTGTTAAGGGAAATGTTACTACTGCTGGGCCAAAAGCAGTAGTAAGCGATAATAAAGGAAATGAGGCTAATGTTGTTAAGGCCTCAGCATGTTGGGTTTGGAGACCAAAGCAAAAGGTTTTAGACCATGTCTCCAGACACAATGGTGCATCAATGAATTTTAAAAGATTTGACTATGTTGATGCACAAGGTAGATCCAAGTCTGTAATGGCTTGGGTTCCCAGGAGAGCCTGATTCTCTTACTTTTGTGCAGGGCAATCCATAGCTAGAATTGCATGAAAAAGGAATAATTGACAGTGGATGCTTGATACGCTCCGAATACGCTATATATAATATAAGTAAATATATATATTATATAAGGATTATATCAAATAATAGTATAGTAAGTATTTTCCGTCGGGTTCGAGAAACAAACTTTTAACCAAAGTTGTCTCAAA
>BQNB010139209.1:3633-17590 GCA_026074375.1 Tanacetum coccineum
TACTTAAGCTGTTTTACTTAAGCACTATAAGTTTTTCCATAACTTATAGTGTTTAAGCCATTTTTACTCAAAATTACTTAAAAAGCTGAAATGGAAGATAAGCCAAAAAGGGAAGGGCTTATGGGTTTCACCAGCTTATCTTTGATAAATTGGAGCTTATAGATCAGCTCCTTGAGATCTTGTTTGCCCTTGTTTAGAGCAAAGGGCAAGGTACTTTTCACTTTTCTCATTTTAGCTTAAAATTGCTTATTACTGCTTATTTAGTGCTTATCTCTGCTTAATGTTGCTTGTTTATGCAAATTTAGTATAGTTTATAGCTTAAATAGAGTTTAGTATAGATTTGATATAAAACTGCTTTTATTGCTTAAAACTGCTTATTTTGATTGCTTATTGTTAAGTGCTTATCAGTTGTGGCATTTTGCTTATTAAGACTCAAGTTTGGTAGTTTGTTATCTGTTTTAGAAATCTTAGCTTATATCAGTTTAAATCAAGTTTAAAAATGGATTTTAAGAACTTAAAGGGGTGTTTGAAACAAGCAGTACTAACCATAAGTTAATACTGTTTGATTACTTTTGGCTTTTAAGTCAACTTTGTTAAGCTGTCTTTAAGGTTATAAGTTAGTTTATAAAAGTTTTTAAAGTTCAAAACACAATATTAAGGTTTCATCTACTTGTGACTTAAATCTGTGAATCATAAGCCTAGTCAAACTGCTTAAATGATTAGATCTTTAAAAGTGGCTTTATGGTGTTGTTTTTATGCATGTTTAAGTCTCAAAATGAAGTAGAAACAAGGTTACATAGGTCTGCTATTGTGGTTTGTGTTTTTTTGTCTAAATCTGTCTAAGTGTCTTTCATGTTAAAAGTTTAAAAAAAGTCAGATTTAACAAGTAAATTTAGATAAGCTATAGGTTGTTTTAGGTTCTAATTTTCTTAGCATTAGTTCATTAGATATAGGTCTTCATTTGTGTAAGCTTATTTTAGGTCTTTTAGCTTATTTAGATATCTGTTTTTAGGCCTGCACTTTTGCTTTTAGTTTTTATAAAAACTTGAAAAATCACTCAGCATATACTGAGTTAAATAGCCTTTTTCAAAAGCCTTTTTTCTAGCTTATAAGTTATTCAAAATGCTTATTTTTGGCTTATTCTGGTAGTTTATAGGACTAGCTTAATCTGTTTTTAGGTTTTAGACTTTAGCTTATTGATTTTGTAGCTTAAAAATTAGCCTAAAAGCACCATCTTAGGCTGTTTTGTTCTCAGCTTTAGCAAAAAGCTAAGTTGAATATCTGAGCTTATGGCTTATTGGATTTGCTTAACTTTTGTTTAGATTTGCTCATTAGGTTAGGTTTAAGACACTTGTAGCTTATTTGACCTTAGGTTAAGCTTTTAGAAGCTTATTTGCAAATTTGAGTTTAGTACAAAAGCCCTTAAGTTTTTATCTATCTGTCTTAATGCTTTCAATGCTTTTCAGCTTATTTAGTTAGCTTAATTCTAGTTATTAGTTCTTATTAGGGGTAGCTTTAGGTCTGTTTCAGCTTATTTGTTTTCTCATTTGCTTATTGAGTCCCCAAATAGCTTAACAGTTTAGGCTTAAAGCCTTTTTAGCTTTTATGCAAATCTGTCACCTTTAGAGTGCTTATTCCAGCTTAAAAATAAGTTTTTATAAAAAGCCCTTTCATTAAAGTTGCTTATTTTAGTGGTAAAAAGCTTTTTCAAAAAGAAATTTTCAAAAATAAAAACATTTAGGAGTATAGGGAGGCCCCAGTTTCAAACCCGGGACCTCAACCTTAACTCCCAAACGTTTTTAACACCACACCACACTACCAACTGCCCTTGGGTCTTTTTCGTTTATAACTCTACACCATTTAATATTTAACACCTTTTTGCCATTTAAGCTTAACAGCTTTATTTGCTTATTTACAGCTTATTCCAATAAGATGTCTGGCCCAATTTATTTTTCTTAGGATTAGAATAGTTATAAGTACTTTTCCTTATTTTTTTAGATTTTTTAAAATTAGTTTAATATTTTTTATAATATTTTTAGATTAAATCAGTTTTTAATTCATAATAAATAAAATAAAAGTCAAAAAAATATATTTCTTTTTTTTTAAATTTTCTTTTATCATTTAGGACCTTTAAAATTTAAATTTGCTCTTGTAGGGTTAAAATTTGATAATTTAGGTTTTCGAGTCGCGTTTTTTATTCCTGTTAACGTTTTTAGGTTCAATCTTTAATTGCTTTAATTGTTTACTTGCATTTATTTGTTTTTGCATATTATTCGTAGAAATGGAATCCCAAATCAAAAAATTGATTATTCATACACGCGATCACGAACTTAAACTTGATTCTCAATTCACGTCTCGTCGGGAAACGACTCGGGAAGGTTTTGGATTTTACTTTGGATAAAAGTAATATTCCTTCTTATAAAACCTTTTCCACACTTTCATTATTTGATATTTTGACTTTAATTATATATATGTATATTAAGTTATATATAAGTATAATTAAGTTGAAACCAATTTTTGGCGCCGCTGCCGGGGCGGTGTGTGCGATTATCAAGTTTACGTTTGAAGATTAGTGTTTGAAGACCCTTCCCCGTCAAGTTATCGCTTTCATTTGTGAATATTTTCTTCTATTATCAAGTAATCAAAAATACCAAAAAAATTAAAAAATCAACAAAATCAACCGTTGTGTCACTTGTGAATTCGGCTCACCTTTAGATTACAAAACTATAAGAGAGGTATAAGGAGGGTTGATCCGACGAACTTCGACCCGAAAAGAGAAGGTTTTTAAAAGCTTCGCGCTTACCCGCTCCTCCGCTTCTTTGTGCGTTTTCTAGAGAGCTACCGTACACTTGTTTGATTATCGGTTACAAAAATATTTTTCTCTTTTTTATTTTCTCTTTTTTTGTACTTAGTGTATGCAAACTCGCTCTTCGTCAAAATTCATTGGTGAACTTTCTACGAATCCTTATTCTACAATTCCGAAACGTCGTAATCATAGACGTTCTATACAAAGAGTCAAACCGTTTTCTCTTGTAGAGACTCCCGTAGTTACGATGGCCGATCAATGTACTATGGCGGAATTACTCCGTGCACCCACTGAGGGTTATGCGGAGGCAATCGTAGTACCACCCATTCTCGCCGAGCATTTCGAGCTCAAGCATAGTCTAATCAATCTTGTAACTTCCAAACAATTCTTTGGTTTTGAGAAAGAAGATCCTCATGCTCATATTCGATATTTTAACAAGATTACTTCTACGTTGAAGTATAAAGATGTGCCTGAGACATCGATTAAGCTTATGCTTTTTCCATTTTCTATCAATAGTCCAGCCCGGATTTGGCTCGACAAAGAACCTTCTCGTTTTATTCTTACTTGGGACGATCTTGTGTCCAAGTTTATTAACCATTTCTTTCCTCCCTCAAAAACAACAAATCTCTAGAATGAAATTTCAAATTTTCAACAAAAGTTTGAGGAAAAGTTTAGTGAGGCATAGGACCGTTTCAAGGATCTTCTTCGTGCATGCCCACATCACGGTTTTACCGAATTGCATCAACTAGATACCTTCTACAATGGTTTAAACCCATCCAATCAAGATTCTTTAAATTCTGCCGTCGGTGGCAATCTTTTGGAAAGAAGTGCACAAGATGTATTGAAAATTATTGAAAATAAATCAAAAGTTCGTAATTCAAGAAACAAACTAATTTTTTCTCAAGTGAAAGCAAGTAATGTTGATTCTTCAGATGTAGCCAGTGTCGTAGCCAATGCCGTGACTAGTGCCCTGACCGCAATGTTTAAACAACATCAAGTAACCCTAGCTCCAGCTTCCGTAAAAGGTGTTGAAGAATCTTGTGTTACTTGTGGCAGTGCTCATTCTTACCGACAGTGTCCTGCCACCAATGGCAACACTTTTTTAGGCTATCAAGACAATATTCAAGGATATGTTTCAGCAGCCGCAGTAAACTATAATCAAGGGAATACCGGATTCCGTCCTCAAAGTGTAGCTAACCAAATTCGACCACCGGGTTTTGCTCAACTGAATGTGCAAAATAATCAAACCCAGTACAATCAAGGTTACAATCAAAACAAAGGAATTAATCAAGGAAACCTAAATTATCAAGCTCCGGCTTATCAAGCTTCGATTCATCAACCACAAGTTGTGACGACTAGTGATTTCTCAAACTACATAAAGGCAAATGATGTTGTAATGAAAAACATACAAACCCAAATGACCTCTTTAACAAATTCTAACATCGAACTTAAGAACATGTTTGGTCAATTTATGAAAATGAATACCGCTTCTACTTGGGTTCGGGTTCACTTCTTAGCAACACTGTTTCTAACCCGAGAGGTAATTTTAATGCAATCACTACCCGAAGTGGCATTTCTTATGATGGACCCCCAATTCCACCCCCGTCTCTAGTCACGAAACTAGCTACGGCACTGGCTATCTCTAAAGAATCGACATTACTTGCTTTCACTTGAGAAACAATCAATTTGTTTCTTAAATTACAAACTTTTGATTTGTTTTCAATAATTTTCAACATATCTTGTGCACTTCTTTCCAAAAGATTGCCACTGGCTGCAGAATTCAAATAATCTTGATCGGATGGGTTTAAACCATTGTAGAAGGTATCGAGTTGATGCAATTCGGTAAAACACTGTTGTGGGCATGCTCGAAGGAGATCCTTGAATCGGTCCCATGCCTCATAAAATGATTCATCAAAACGTTGTTGAAAATTTGAAATTTCATTCTGGAGATTTGTTGTTTTTGAGGGAGGAAAGAAATGGTTAATAAACTTGGACACAAGATCGTCCCAAGTGAGAATAGAACGAGAAGGTTCTTTGTCGAGCCAAATCCGGGCTGGACCATCGATAGAAAATGGAAAAAGCATAAGCTTAATCGATGTCTCGGGCACATCTTTGTACTTCAACGTAGAAGTAATCTTGTTAAAATATCGAATATGAGCATGAGGATCTTCTTTCTCAAAACCGAAGAATTGTTTTGAAGTTACAAGATTGATTAGACTATGCTTGAGCTCGAAATGCTCAGCGGGAATAGGTGGTACTACGATTGCCTCCGCATAACCCTCGGTGGGTGCACGGAGTAATTCCGCCATAGTACGTTGATCGGCCATCGTAACTATGAGAGTCTCTACAAGAGAAAACAGTTCGACTCTTTGTTTAGAACGTCTACGATTATGACGTTTCGGATTCGTAGAAGTAGGATTCGTAGAAGGTTCACCAACAAATTTTGAAGAAGAGCGAGTTTGCATACACTAAGAACAAAATAAGAGAAAATAAAAAAGAAAAATATTTTTGTAACCGATAATCAAACAAGTGTACGGTAGCTCTCTAGAAAACGCACAAAGAAGCGGAGGAGCGGGAAAGCGCGAAGCTATTAAAAACCTTCTCCTTTCGGGTCGAAGTTCGTCGGATCAACCCTCCTTATACCTCTCTTATAGTTTGTAATCTAAAGGTGAGCCGTTTTCACAAGTGACACAACGGTTTTTTTTGTTGTTTTTTTTTTGATATTTTGATTACTTGATAATGGATAATTACAAAAATTGAGAAAATAAAATATTTTTGTATTTTTATATTTTTATATAAAAGTAAATAATAAAACGATAACTTCACGGGGAAGGGTCTTCAAACACTAATCTTCAAACGTCAACACAATAATCAATAAGGAGCGAATCACACATGATTTACCTTTTTTCATAACAAAACACTGCAACAGAAGAATCACATGTGATAAAAACTGCTAAACTGTGGGTTCAAGTTCTGTCTATGACATGTGAGATAGTTTAAATCGCCGTTCTAAAAAAAAAATTCAAAAACCTCCCGGGTCATTCCTCTCGATGAAGCGTGAATGGAAAATCGGTTAAATTTGTGATCGTGTGATTTGATTAGTTTAAGATTTTGATTTGGATTTCTATTTCTAACAAATATGATGCAAGTAACAATCAAAGACAATCAACAATTAAAGCAAGTACGAAATAAGCACGAAAACGTTAACGGGATCCTAAAAACGCACTCTAGAAACCTAAATTATCAAAATTTAACCCTACAACCTCAAATTAATTTCTAAAAATCCTAAATGATTAAAAATAATTTTAGAAAAAAGAATTATATTTTTTTTAATTTTATTTATTATGAATTAAAAGCACTTTTAATCTAAAAAAGTATAAAAAATACTAAACTATTTTTTTAAAATTCTAAAAATTACTAAAAATTCTTTGAGTAAAACTGGTTCTATGAAAAATATAAAATCGAAATAATCACTACAAATAAGCTATGTAATAAGCTAATAAGTAGTTTTAATCAAAACTGCTAAACTGTGGTTATATATTAAACAATGTGAAAGGCTAATGTAAAAGTCCTAAGGGCACACTGGTAAAACGTTTGGTTGTTAAGGTCGAGGTTTCAGTTTGAAATCTGGGGCTTTCCTATACGACCAAATTTTTTTATTTATTTTTTCTTTTTTCACAGCTTAATTATAAGACAGAAATAAGCACTTTTTGTGAAAATCTTTTCTATAAAACTTAATAATAAGCCAGGAATAAGCAAAAATAGGTGACAGTTTACACTTTTAAGACTTAGAAACTCTTATACTAACTCAGATTTGCAAATAAGCTCTTAAAAGCTCACCCTAAGGTTACTTTAGCTACTGAACCTTAAAAACAACTTAATAAGCCAATCAAAGACCAAAATAAGCAATCCTAATAAGCAACAAGCTCAGAATATCAGTTTAGCTTTTTGACCAAAAACTTGATACAAAACAGCCTGAACATGCTCTTTTGAGCTTAATTTTAAGCTAGTGGACTAATAAGCTAATTCTAAAAACTCAAAACAAATGAACTTTAACCTCTAAACTACTAGAATTTTTAAGCATTTTGAACTAATATAAAGCTAGTTAAGACCACCTAAATGTTGCTGTTTACACTAAGAACTAATATTTTTGGTTTTTTCAAGTTTTTATAAAACACTAAAGTACTAATTGCAGCCCTAAATTAAGATATTGAAATAAGCTCCTATCCCTAAAATAAACTTAAACATATTAAGTTTACCCTACAATCTACTTGAGCACAAATTTTCAAAAGCTAAAACCTTCTTTGACTACCCTAAAATTAAGATCTAAAACTGGTACTTCAGCTTTTGCAAATTAAGGCTTAGCAACTTATGACAGATTGGTATTAACACTTAAGCCACCAATCCAAAACTTTACCACAATCTTTCTACTGCATTTAGACACCATAAACAACACAAAACCAACACTTATAAGTTGTTTTTAAAGTCCTTATCAAATAAGCTGTTCTAAACTGATTTGACACTACAAATTTAAACTTTGAACATATAAAACCTTAAAAACTAACTTTAACCTTTGTAAACTTATAAAATCTAGTTTATAAGCTTAGTTTGAGCTTATCAAACTTGGTTTAAGGGTCATAAGGCCATCAAACAGTACTAACCAAGGTTAGTAGTGCTTATGCCAAACACCCCTTAGCAAGTATGAATGTCATATTTAAGCTTTAAACAGTTTAATATAAGTTATAAAAAGTTAAACCATACTAAGATCTTATGATATCAAGCTTAAATAAGCAATACAAAACCACAAATAAGCACTTTATAATAAGCTATAAGCAAGAGACATATTTTGGTTCTTTTAGACAGTTTTATGTAAAAATGACAACTAAAGACATTTAAACTACAAATAAGCATTAACTATCAACTAAAGACAATAATAATCATAAATAAGCAGTTAAGCAGAGCAATAAACAGTAAATAAGCAAGACAATAAGCTAAAAAGTAAATAAGCTTTAAAACATAAAGTGTAAACTTACAGGTCCCTTTGCTTAAGCAAGGGTATAAAATGCTCTTAGAGCTATTCTACAAGCTCTAGGTTATTAGAAACAAGCTAGTTACAGCAATAAGCCCATCCCTTTTTGGCTTATCATCCATATAGCTATATTTTTGTGATTTTTATGAGATTTTAAAGACAAGAAATTGTTATATAAGCAAGAACAGAAATGGTTTAAGGCTTAAGAAAGCTAAAGCTTAGTGAAGCTTTAGGAGAGATCAAGTTGTCATCATAGCTTATAAAGCATAAACAGTTCTGATAAGTATCAATCACCGATTTCTTAAATAAAAACCTAAACTTTCATTACTACTTTAATGTTTAACAAGGAAAGGAAAATAATAATAAGCTTTTTAAAATTTTGTGATAGAAAATACAGGAAAGGAATACCCTTAACTATGAGAAAATAAGCCTTTATTTATAAGTAGTGATGGAAGCCTCTAGGTCTTGGGGGTGTTTCTTGTGTGAGAGGTTGAAGTGCTCTCATCTTTGCCCTTGATGATGTCCACGTCGCCACATAACCAATAGGTTGTCTAGGGATCACCAAGATGTTACTGAGTTGGCAGGCTTGCATCAAACGTGGCAGGGTGTGGTTTAAGTAGGGTTTTATCTTAGGGTAAAAGGGTTGGGGTAAGGTTGAAGATGGGTGTACAGTAAAAGGAGGGAAGGGTGGTTACGGGGTCTCTTTTTTTATTTTTGTTTAATTTTTGTAACGGGAGTTATGGTAGGGATGAGTGGTGAAAGTATAGAAAAAAAATCAAAAATATAATGTTTTGAATGATTGGTGACTGTTTTGGGACTTTCGGTGTAAGAGGTTTAATAGGATTAAGGGGTAGTGAGATAACGGTTGTTTAAGTGATTAAAGGGTTGGGCTAATGTTTTAATCATGGGCTGGTTTCTTTGATTTATATGAATTGGGCTTTTTGGTGTTTTAAGGGGTTATATAAGGGCTTTTTGGTGTTTTAAGGGGTTATATAAGGGCTTAATGGGCTGGCCCGACCCATTAAATGGGTGCGGGTTGGCCTATTTAAGATGAATACGCCTTCGGCTTTGGTTTTCCACGCTCTTTCCATTCTCGTGCTCGGTTTTGTCGGTTTTGGCTTCGTGTTTGTCCTTTTTTAAATATCTGTTACCTGCACGATATAAACCACAAAACAAACATATACAATGCATTTTCCATATGTTTTTAGTCATTTTGGCACATTTTTCTACGTCAAATGTATGTGTAATTAAGCACGTACCATAATCCCCCATACTAAGATATTGCCGTGTCCTCACGTAATGCCATAAGTAAACACTTTAGAAAACCAAGACTCTTAATCCCGTTCGACTAATTACCTCAAAAAGTAGCTAAGTGTTCATATTAAGGGATTAAAGAATCGTTAGCTTTGAAAAGCCTCGTTTTGACCAATTTTATATATTTACACTAACTACCATTCATATTTTTGTATTTTTCCTTTTTCTCATTTTTTTGTACTTTTCTTTTTAGCAACTAACTAACATGTTTGGACTTTCATTATTTTCATAATTTTTAGAGTCACGGAATAAGAAGCATTTCAATCCTAAAATGCCCATAAAGGATAAATTCATCGTCCCCGATTTTTCACTTGTCCCAAACTAAGTTTAAAAACAAAATCACCGTTAAATATAAGCTAAGATGCTAACACTACTCATATTTGTAACTTGTGAAACTTTTCACTCCCGAAAATTATTATATATATTGTGAGTGTGCTTATTTCGAATTTCAACCATGGATCAACCTTTTTTAAGAAAATTGCAATATTTCTATGCTTCACGTTCTACCCAAGAATTATAATTTTGAAGGCGAGATCATTCCATGTAGCGACTTTCTTCTCGGCACATCCCAGCCGAGACCGGCTTAGGTGACCAGGCTTTTGACACCCCACAAAGAATAGTATCGGAACTCACGGACCTTCGGTTTCAAAAACTCTTAGGCTTCCTGTTAAATAAACAATTCATTTAGAAAAACCACAACTTAAAGCAAATTAGTCTTAGTTAAAAAGATATTTTTACCATATTTATTTAGCAATTTAAACTTAAGCAACATTATTAAACTTGTAACTTCCACCCTTTAAACATTTGTCACATCGGTATGCGAGCCGACCATGATCCGGTTGTCTTATTTTGGCTTCGGTATTCCTCGACCTTTTTGAAGGCTGCAACATCGGTTGTGAGCCGGCAAGATGCAGTAAACTTTTATCAGTCTCGGATTATTATTCTTACTATGGGCCTTCTTTTGAAGACTGCCACATCGGTTGTGAGCCGGCAAGAGGCAGTAAACTTTTATCAGCCCATAGTTTATTATTATTACCTCATTTTTTTATTTTTATTTTTTAACATACATTTATTTATTACGCGGTGTATAGAGAAATTTTCTTTTTAAAAAATTTAAGTATATAGCAAAACTAAGACTGAATAGATTAATGTTATCGACCAAAATTAACAAAGCTTCAAATTCAAAAATTATTGATTTAAGTTTAATTTTCGAAAAGAGCACGTATTATTAGTCAGGTTAGGAGCTTATGGGAGAAAAAGCCACAAATTACACTTATGAGCTTTTAAGATTTCCAAATAATCCTTGTTTAGCATCTTACTCATAATTAACTCTGTCATTTCTCGTTCTTCGCAAATTTAAAATCTTTGATAAAAAGATCCGCGAATGCTTAGTCAAGTTTATAACGGTTAAGGGACAACGCTAAGAGCTTAATACGCTCAATCGAGTCAAAATTTATTCTTATTCTACCCAGTAGGAAAGTCAACATTGTGACAAAACACTTATTTTATTTTTGAAAAAATTTTAAATTTTTTCATTTCATTTTTTTGGTATTTTGGTAAAAACGTGATTACGTAAAAACAACGACTGCAAGCATAATCAAATCGATAGATCCCCCCCATACTAGAATTGAACATTGTCCTTAATGTTTTAAGAAGGGTCTCTAAGTAAATCTAAAGCCGTTTATTAAGTATGCTCAAAGATAAACGTTAGTCGATAAGATTAGATATTGGATTCCCATAATCATGCTAAGGATTGAAGCTCGAGTGAACGAAGGACAAAACTACGAGCACGAGAGTCTTCATAATCCGGGGCAATCCTAGACATACAACATAAACCACGAAAACACGGGAAAGAAAGAGGAAAGCCTCCTTTCGTTACTTATTAGAAAATAGAAAGAAGATAGAAACTCGGGTTGCCTCCCGAGAAGCTCTTTGTTTTTGTTAACCGAGTCACGAGCTTGACTCGACCCCGAATTTAGTGGTCCATGGGGAAAGTTTGGAGATCCGGGACAACCATAGGTGGTATGTCCCCTCCAAAATAGTGTTTAAGTCTATGACTGTTCACCTTAAAGTTTGGCCCGTTAGTTGAAGATAACTCAACGGTGCCATAAGGGAAAACTTTGGCAACGGTGAACGGTCTGGTCCAACGGGTTTTGAGCTTACCCGAGAAAATCTATAATCGAGAATTGAAGAGAAGGACTCGATCACCAACGTTAAAGACGCGGTTCTTAATTTTGGAGTCATGGATCTTCTTCGTTTTCTCTTGTAGATTAAAGAATTCTCGTAAGCTTGATCATGAATTTCATTTAGTTCATTCATTTGAACTTTTCGGTGATCACCCACGGTCTTAAGATCATAGTTACAATGTTTCAAGGCCCAATAGGCCTTGTGTTCTAGTTCGATAGGGAGATGACAAGCCTTCCCGTACACAAGCTTGTAAGGCGTACAAACGATGGGTGTTTTAAACGTGGTACAGAAGGCCCACAAGGCGTCATCTAACTTATCGGACCAAGAAGCATGGTTTTCACCTATGGTCCTTTCTAGGATACGTTTCAAACCACGATTTGAAACCTCAACTTGCCCACTAGTTTGTGTATGATACGCGGTAGAGAGACGGTGGGTAACCTCGTATTTAAGCATGACCTTTGCAAATTGGTCATTACAAAAATGGGTACCGCGATCACTAATAATAGCACGAGGAGTTCCAAATCGGGCGAAGAGAGATTTCAACATTTTCACCATAACTCGGGCATCATTACTGGGAGCGCTTTCGCTTCTACCCACTTAGACAAGTAGTCTACGGCCACGAGAATATACTTGTTCCCTAGTGAAGACGGGAACGGTCCCATAAAATCGATGCCCCATACGTCAAAGATCTCGCACACTTGAATTGAATTTTGAAGCATTTCATCATGTTGCGAGATTTTTCCTTAACGTTGAGAAGCGTCTCACCGTGTGACCAAGTCATGGGCATCTCGGTAAATAGTCGGCCAATAAAATCCATAATCAAAGACTTTCTTAGCGGTGTAGTTGGCACCATGATGTCCCCCGGTGGGACCATCGTGGCAAGCCTTAAGGATATCAACGGCTTCTTGGCCGTAAACACACCCTCTAATCACTTGATCAGCAAAAATCCTAAACAAGTAGGGATCGTCCCAAAAATAGTGCTTAACGTCCTTAAAGAATTTCTTCTTTTGTTGGGACGACATCCCTTTCACTATAAAATTCCCAGCATGGTAGTTTGCAAAGTCGGCAAACCATTGGGTACTCGAATCACCACGAAAGGCAACCATCCTAAGTGTCTCAAGAGGAAATGTTTCCGTAACTTCCTTTTTCTCGAGATCACTTTGATGGGGATTTTCTAGTCTTGATAAGTGGTCGGCCGCGAGATTCTCCGCTCCTTTTTTATCACGGATAATGACATCAAATTCTTAGAGTAAGAGAACCCACCGGAGAAATATCGACTTGGCATCTGGCTTAGCCATAAGATATTTGATAGCCGAGTGGTCCGTATACACTATGGTTTTTAACAAGACTAAATAAGGCCGGAATTTCTCAAAAGCATAAACCACGGCTAATAATTCCTTTTCCGTAGTGGTGTAATGAGATTGAGCCTTGGTCATAGTCTTGCTAGCATAGTGTATAGGCTGAAAATGTTTGGTCTTACATTGCCCCAGCACTGCCCCAACTGCAAAGTCACTTGCGTCACACATAATTTCAAAGGGCAAGTCCCAATCGGGGGCAATTAATATTGGAGCTTCAGTTAATTTCTTCTTGAGTGTTTCGAACGATTCGATACACTCTTTAGAGAAGAAGAACGGGTTTCTTTTTCTAGAAGATGGGTCATAGGCCGAGCGATTTTAGAGAAATATTGAATAAATCCACGGTAAAACCCGGCATGTCCTAAAAAACTTCTAATTCCTCTAACGGTCGTGGGATGAGGTAATTTTGCTATCACATCAACTTTGGCCTTATCGACCTCAATCCCGGACTTAGAAATTTTGTGGTCGAGGACGATGCCTTCTTTGACCATGAAATGGCACTTCTCCCAATTTAGAACAAGATTAGTGTCTTCGCACCGTTTTAGCATTTTGTCTAAATGGGAGAGGCATGATGAGAAAGAATCACCGAAAACCGAGAAATCATTCATAAAGACCTCCATTGTTTCCTCGATCATATCGCGGAAAATTGCCATCATGCACCTTTGAAACGTGCCCGGAGCATTACATAAGCCGAAAGGCATACGTCGGTAGGCAAACATTCCGTAAGGGCATGTAAAAGTGGTCTTCTCTTGGTCTTTCGGGTCAATTGGTATATGAAAATATCCTGAGAATCCATCTAAAAAACAATAGTACTCATTCCCTGCTAATCGTTCTATTTGGTCCATGAAAAGCAACGGGAAATGGTCCTTCCGGGTGGCATCATTAAGTTTCCGGTAATCAATACAAACACGCCATCCGATAACTAGTTTGGTTGGTATCAACTCATTTTCCTCATTGGTTACTACAGTCATACCACCCTTTTTGGGCACACAGTGTACTGGGCTTACCCACTGGCTATCGGAGATAGGGTAAATCAAGTCGGCGTCAAGGAGTTTGATAACTTCCTTTTTGATCACCTCATAAATCTTTGGGTTAACCCTTCTTTGGTGTTGTATTGACGGTTTAGAGTCATCCTCCATTAAGATTTTGTGAGTACAAAATTGAGGGTCAATGCCCTTAATATCAAAGATTTTCCAAGCGATGGCACGCTTGTGTGACTTTAAAACCTTAAGAAGTCGGACCTTCTCATCTTCTTTTAAGTTTTTA
>BQNB010139210.1:2460-13775 GCA_026074375.1 Tanacetum coccineum
TTGAACAAGTGAACAAGTGAAGCTTCGGGCTTATGTAGCAAATACTTTGTTAAATCCAATGTGTCAGTTTTAAACGAATTTTCGGTCGTTCTATATATATCTTGTGTTATTGATCATTGAAGTAACACACCCCAGACCCGCTGCGACCCAATTTGGGGGTGTTACAGAACTGCATAAGAAATATCTGGTCGAGTAAAAGTAAAGTACTGTAGAGAACCTACAAGACTCTGATAAAGAGTTGGGTCAGAAACCAGATCACCATCACTTCCTAGTTTAGACTCAATGTCAATAGGAGTCTGACTGGGATTACAATTAGCCATGTGTGCCCTGTCAAGAATCTCAATAGCATATTTTTTCTGAGATAAAAACAACCCTGAAGGATCACGTGTAACTAATATACCCAGAAAATAATTGAGTGGACCCAGATTTTTCATAGCAAACTCCTGATGTAACAATATAATAATCTGCTGCAACAAACTCTCAGAAGAAGCTGTGAGAACAATATCATCAACATATAATAACAAGTAAGCAGTATCGGTCGCCTGTCTGTAGATAAATAAAGAGGAGTCACAACGACTATGAGAAAAACCAACCCGAGTAATATAGGATGCAAACTGCTGAAACTAAGCTTGGGGTGCCTGTTTAAGCCCATAGAGAGACCGCTGTAACAAACACACATAATCAAGATGAACAAAATATTGAAATCCAGGAGGCTGATGCATATAAACAGTCTCAGAAAGATCAGCATGTAAGAAAGCATTCTTGACATCAAGTTGATGAATCGGCCAATGTCGAGAAGCAGCTAGACTAAGAACAATCCAAATAGTACCCGGTTTAACAACCGGACTAAAAGTATCATCAACATCAATCCCTTCTAACAATGTACTACCATTCGCTATAAGACGTGCTTGGTAGCGACTAAGTATGCCATCCGCTAGATACTTGTGGCGAAAAAGCCGCATACAACACACAATATTGGTATCCGGTGGTCTAGGTACTAAAGTCCATGTTTTGTTTTTAATAAGCGCAGTATATTCATCACGCATATCATTTTGCCAGTTTGGATCATTAAACGCATCACGATCTCTGTCATCTCACACCACAACCTTAACTTTTTTAGTCGTATTGTTCTTCTGCCACGTGCTCAGGTCACATACGTTTCTTGAAGTGCAAGGTCACTTCATTGGTACCTTCGTGCTAAGGTCACGGGGTTGTTTACAAGGTGCTTAGGTCACGTTTTGTTTTGTGTTAATCGTGCTAAGGTCACGATTGTTCTCGCTAGTGCATAAGTCACAGTTTACTGTTGGATCGACCTCCTTCTGTTTCATCAACATTCATAAAACCCTAAAACCCCAAAGTCACTAAAACCCTCACGTACATATTATTATTTGTGGGTTGTCTTAGCTTGTGATTTGTTATTATTTGCTAGCTACTATTTACGCACAAGTTATACATTCTTTTAATTATGTTGGACAAATTTGTGGTTCAAGGAAAACCTACTATTGTTTCTAATGGTTACAATTCCTCTATGGCATTTCATACGCATCTTACTAGTCCACCAAGGTTCACTAACCCACCACAGGCCCAACCGACCTATTACATACCAACCCAACAGTTGGTGTATACTCAGGCCCCTTTTATTTATCATCCGACCCAGTTTGGTTATCAACCCACTATAATAGGCCCATCGGGTCAGCATGGTCAACTGGGTCAGATCAGTTCGAGTCAACAGGTTCGGGGTCAAACCAGTTCGGGTCAACAGGTTCGGGGTCAGCTGGCTATTTTAGGTCAACTTTCAGGTCAAGAGACGGTTTGCCGCATGCGTTTAGCATCATGACACTTCAAGATCATACTACGGGTGCTTGGAATATGGACACATGTGCAAGTTCTCATCTTAATAGCTCAGTTACTAGTCTTAATATTGTTTTTAATACTTGTATGTATCCGTCTATCTCGGTTGGTGATGGTCATCTCATACACTGTCACCAGCACGGCCATTAGTATTTTGCCAACTCAACTAAATCTGATTCACTATATATGTTCTTATCACCTTCTCATATTTCAAGATATTAATATCTGTCATCAATTTATTCGTGACATAATTTGCACTATCAAATTTGATGCGTTTGGTTTTTCCTTTAGGATTTCCTGTATGCGTTGGGTGCTTCGCGATGTGACAGCACAGGGGATCTGTACCTAGTAAACTCCATATCCATCCTCATGCCTTCCTTGTTAGTCAACATACGTGGCATCAAAGCCTTGGACACCTAGGGGTGAAGTGCTGCGTCGTCTTGTTTCTTCTAATTTTATTTAGTAAAATAAAGAGAAGCCTCCCGTTCTGTGTCATGCTTGCCAGCTTGGCAAACACATGAGACTTCCGTTTGTTAGCTCTGATACCATGTAGGATTGTGAATTGAACCGTCCTCCTCATTATCAATATCAATGGGTATAAATACAATACAAAGAATGTTCTAGACTTGGGCTTGAGCCCGTTACAAATACAAATACCAATAGTGACAAATACGGGCTAATACAAATATCAAAAAAAATCTCTAGGACACTTTATCTTAACTGCAAGTTTACGAAAATAAAAAACTAATCCTCTTATAAACCACAAAGCTGCAGTTGAGTGTATGTTACCAACAATATGATATATAGTTTTTTTATACATAGACACAATACAATGTCTATTTAATCCGCTTGCATATCCCAAATTTAATTTGTTTGCAGAACCCAACATTTTTTTTCTTATGCAGAAACTATTAAGATGGGGTGTAGCACTTTACCTGCGTGGTGGCAAATGTTTGGATGGCGAAATTGTTATGAATTTTCCTACACATGCTTAACAAATGGATCCAATCGTATCACTTGCAATCTCCATCATAACATGTATACCTGTTAATCCATAGATATTTTGGTTATTAACAATTTATAAACGTTCAAATTTTTTGCAAAATAGAGTTTTTATTCCTATTAGTTTTGAAGAATCAAATGTGTAAAAGTCCGACCTGTGCGCTCTGATGATAGCACACCGCTTGTCTCACTCAACCTTCTCTACAATAGACTTTACCCTCTAAACTTGTTGTGCACCATACGAAATTTTTATCTGTTAACATCATGATGAAAAAATGTACGTCCAGGATAAAACACCCACATATTCATAAAACTCTATGTGTATAATTTTACAACCACTTCAGTCTCTTGATTCATATAAACCAATCTCAACTTGAAAGAAAAAAACCTTAGCTTAATATTTACTATCCGAAAATTTGAATATCCGATATGGGGCCAATTATATTGACTCAGTTAGCAACTAGATTAAGCATGCTGGCTGGTGCTGTAACACCCCCAAAATGGGTCGCAGCGGAATAAGGATCCGGGGCGTGTTACTTCAAGATCAACAACACAAGATATATATAAGAACGACACAAAAGTCGTTTAAATCGATACATTGGATTTAATTATAAGACATAATACAAAAGCATAAAGCTTTACTTGTTCCTTGTTTAATATTACAAAAGACAACAATACATTTCCCAAAATATGATGCACATAAATCTTTTAAGTGTGCAATCCAAAATGTAATCCAATGCATCCTTGGCACCTCGTGCCTATTGACCTCCTGAAAACATTGCTTAAAACGTCAACAAAAATGTTGGTGAATTCATAGGTTTATGTATTTAAATTATGCAGGACCGCAAGACTTTCCCCGTGATGTTACAACATATGCCAACAATCACAAAACCAGATTACTGTTGCACTAAGCTCATGACACTGAAGCTCAACCTATATTTGCTATTTTAGCAGTTATTTTGCCCGTACAGATGTTGTAACCCGCAACATCCAAGTCCGACATGGTCAACGTTCGTTCCCGGTGATAGCTAATCACCCAAACGGGGAGGTTAATCCCAATAGATCTATTTATAACATTCGCGCTCACATAATGCAATTAACAACTACATCTATGCAATTGACAGTTCATGATAATGGGCTCAGGAGGGTTATCGCTACTTAGGCAAACACATAATCAATATACTTTAAACACTTATATCTTTAAACACTTGCTCCAATTTATAAACAAAGACATGTTTTTCACCCTTAAATAATTGGTAAATCAGTAAAACTGTAAAAAGTGGGGCTATGAACTCACCTTGAGTACTAGATAGTACCAAATAATCACAATAAAACTGTCACGCAAAATGTCTAGATGCAACCTATTTTAAATTACGGTCGTATAAGTACCGAGTACTTTAATTAATAACATATTAATAATCTTATAGTTTGTTAACATCGTACTATCGTTTCGTGCTATGCATAATTAAAAGACGAAGGTCCATGACCTGACGTACGAGGAGTTTATGACACATTTAAATCGTAAATCCAACCAACTCCGTCGATACACCAACCGAAGAGGCATCATTAATGAAACATCCCTAGTATTATAAGGACATTTGATAACCACTCAATAATTCTATCTAGCATAATCAACCGACTAAACGTTATAGTAAAATAATATTTATAAAAAGAGAAAACTTTTATAAATATACTTTTCGTAAAATGACCTAATTCGGTCGTTTTAAGTCCTGCTCCGCTTTTCTTACGTCCACGTCTTCTTAGTAAACATGATCAAAATAGTACATTTTCCAAGTTTTTAAATTCTGGTTTAAAACGTACCCTTTGTTACTGATTTCACAACACTAGTCGTGTGTACCGTTTTTAGTTTTAATAGCGTAGACTGTAATCTGTAATAACTTATTCATTTTAATCACCGATTTTTAGTGATTCCTTAGAGTATACGTCCTTTGTTTATTAAAAGATGTAATAATATTTTATTAAAGTTAATCCCACAAGATGAAAAGTGCTTTTTACTATTCAGATTTATAAAATTAATTTTAAAACTTTAATTATCGTAAACGTCGAAGTTTATATTCGTCTAGTCCGTTTTTAGCGATTCTTTCTGAGTACGATCTCGTAATTAAAAGGTTATTTCATATTTTAGATTTTTAAGAACATAACTTGCTGTAATGAAAGTAAATTTAAAAAATAGTTTTATAAAATATTTATCGATCGTAAACCGTAATTAACGTATCTTTATCGTTATAGATCGTTATTTCCGAGTTCTTATCATTTTGGAATCGTCACGAGACGTATTAATTTTATTATTTTTATAACAAACCCACTGTATGAATTCTGATTCAAAACAGCCCCTAAGTTATTCATGGTGTAAATCTTTATAAAAAACCTTGTTTTATGTATTATTAAATTTAGTTAGTTTACTTAAAAACCCCAAATAGCTATTTTTTAACATATGTGATACTTATAATAATGTCCAAGTTCATCCATAGTCCTTATAATGTCACTGTAACAAGGTTAATAATTTACTTTCCATTATTTTCACATGTGAAGATTAAGTAACCTTATAAAACCCTAATTTAACCTAAACATGTTTATACTTTACACCATATTTAAGCATACTTTTACATTCATTTTTTCATGATATAAAAAACCATATGACATAAGAAATAAGTGCCTAAATACATAACCATAAGTGAAAACTCATTTTTACCTAGTGAAAAAAGGTCTTTATGGTGATTTAGCCATATTTAACATATTACACATAAAATCATAATAAATAAAAGTATGAAGGAATTAGGAAGACCTTAGGGATGATGTATGAGATGAGAAATAAATGCTAAACCCGTGTTTAGACTCAAAACCAAAGCTTACAAGCTTATAAACCCTAGATTAGGTTTGAAACCCTAATCTTGCAATAACTTGTTAAAACCCTTTCAAAGCCATTCTTGAAAGAGTATCATGTCACAAAGAATTTCTGGTGAGGATATTCTAAAAACAGAAAGAGAGAGCTAAATCTATACACGAAAAAGCAAATCAAAAGTGTGTTCGAAAAAGAATTGCCATAACACACAAAAATGGTAAATCAAAAGAATAAAGCGTATGTTATGAAAGAAAGAGTGCATGCATGCTATTTATAGTGAAAATATCTAATTAACCTAACCATGGTCACTTTCTAACCCTTGCACAAGGTTAATTTGCCAAGTGGTTCATGGTGTAAGAGTTGGTTCCCTATGATCTTTCTTAACTTAGATATTTTTAGCAAGTTGATATCTCTTGGTCCTATCTTGAAAATTTCGGCCACATAGGCTCCCATGTGATGTTATATTGATTATTTTGGGTATTGGGTATAATCGTGGGTATTCGTTTAAGCGTAGTTAGGTTTTGGTGCTTCCGAGAATGCCGAAACGCGTTTTATCGCGAAACGTAAGCATTTTACGTAGCCAATAAAAATAAGATGAACAAAGTTATTAATTATCCTCATAATAATCATATAACACTTGCTTGATGTAAACATTTAATTGTTTAATGCCCGTTTACATTGAATGATCATTTTTAGCTTACGCGATTTAACGTAACGATTTCCATTAAAAACAAACGCGTACAATACTAAAAATAAATGGTGACTTTATTAACGTCGTACATTGTCCTAAAACACGGGGTGTTATATTTTGTAAAAGTTATAAAATGTTTGTGACATTTTTATAAAAAAATGTGAGGTTGAATAAAAATTCCTTTGATCATAAAATGCATTAAGCATTTATTTATTCATACCTTTAAGTGATTAAATTTTTGAAATGAAAATTTACTACTAATTACTTGTTTACGAATAATTTTTCATTAATCGTTTTTACATTTTAGGATTATCAAAACGTAGAGAGGTCGAAAAATATTAATAATGTTTTAGCCATTATTTCTATTAACAATCTCTCCCTTTTTGATGATTACAAAATCTAAACTCATTAAATGTAAAATTATTTTTGAACAAGTATTTACTGAGTTTTATTTCTATTTCTCCCCCTTTTGTAGAATCAAAAAGGCTTTGTTGATGATTGTGTATAGAATCGACGGAATAAATGCTCCCCCTTGATGTGTGCTCCTCCTCGTTCGAGAGCACCAAGGAATCAAGCTATGGTAACTTTGCTACAAAAACAAGTTAGAGGAACAACACCGATGTTTCTAACGTACATCAAAGAAAGGAAAAATGCAAGATATCAACCAAAAATTTGTTTACACTTTAAAGCATAATACCAAAGAGCATTCATCAAACATAGAAACTGTGTATAAAACACAATCATGCATATATCAAATTTAAATAATATGCTTAAAGCATATTAAAACAACATACATAAAATTAAACTACAAAGGTGTTAGATATTAGAAAAATACTCGGTCACCTTGTGTATTTATTGTTTATAATAGTTCGTAGTTTAATAGTTAATCGTATGACTTTCGGTATTAAGCCGAGTACTAATACCTGATATATTGTAAGAACTATAAAAGCCTCTTCCAACTTTGGAAGAGGTGAGCTAGTCAATTATTCATTTCCATTTTACACATAGAGCTTTCTCTCTCTAGAAAATATCTCACCATGTGTTTCTCTCTCTAGAAACTAGCCAAATCTAAGAATCATCATTCAGGCTATGAAATATGATATCCTACAATTGGTATCAGAGCTTTGTGGTGATTTCGTGAGCTTGTGTGCGTTTGGATCTTGATTAGATTTTGTTTTCTAGTTACTTTTTTGTGTTCTTGGTTCGAAAATCAAAACCCAGATTTTTGTGCTTAGATGTGTTTATGTTTATGTTTTTAACAAGACAAGGCTAAGTAACTAGTTGTGCAATAAAAATCAAGGTACAACGTCAAAAAGGGTGTGTTTTTGGTGATTTTGTTAGAAAAAGTCGTGTTTTGCTCGAAGTTACCTTTTGCTTGAAGGAAGCGAAATATGCAGGTATGAATGAAGCAGAATATGTTTTAAGCAAAATATGTTTGCCTCTAAGCGAAATATGACAGGTTGATTTCAAGCAAAATATCTATCCAAGCAGAATATGTAGACAATCAGAATACGTAGTCAAGCGAAATATGTATGCAAGAGAAATATGACAGGTTGAATTTCAAGAGAAATATGTTAGCAAGAGAAAGATGTCAAAAGAAATATGTTAGCAAGAGAAACATGTCAAGAGAAATATGTTAGCAAGAGAAACATTACATTGACATATTCCAACTAAAACATTACATTGTCATATTCTAAGTGAAACATTACATTGTCATATTCCTTGAGAAATATCACATTTTTATCCAAAAAGATTTTATTTTTCTACGGTCTATCTTACTTTGTAAAATCCTGTGAAATTCTTGGATTTCTCGGTTTTAGTTAAGATTTGTAAAATCCCGTTGAATATTAATCTTAAACACCTTCAACCGCATCTCTTTAACACAAGTCTCCTTTATCACTGATCGATCAAGTTTGATATCATTTCACAATAAATCAAGATGTCTAATATGTA
This sequence comes from Tanacetum coccineum, assembly GCA_026074375.1. Taxonomy (NCBI): domain Eukaryota; kingdom Viridiplantae; phylum Streptophyta; class Magnoliopsida; order Asterales; family Asteraceae; genus Tanacetum; species Tanacetum coccineum. The sequence continues at coordinate 10,821 of BQNB010139210.1, forward strand.
TGAAGATCCAATCTACGATGAAGTCGGGACATCATATGACTCGAATATTCCATCTGAGGTACAAGATCATGATTACTATTTAGATAATGTGGATGAGTATCATCAAGTACACGAGATGCAAAGCAATGTGCAACACAACTATGTTGTTAACTCTTATGCTGACTATACGAATGATAGCAATATTATTTTGTATGATCAGTATATGGAGGACAACGAAGAACATGTTGTACAAAGTAATGTATCTTCTGTTCGAAATGATGCATTGATGTCGATTATAGATGATATGCATGAACAAAAAGTTGTCCCAAAGTATGCAAGCAATAACAAGAGTTAATGAAGTTAATGAACAACATTTGAATTCTGAACGATTAGTTGCAAGATATAATAGTAACTGGTCGGGAGGAGTAGAAAAACAGGGCAAAGTTTGAATTAACTGGAAAAAGAAACAAAAGATTGATGAACAAATGAGAATAATTATCTTTAACCGAAATAGAAAGGAAACTTCTTTAAAATCAGAACTTCATTCTGCACAAATGCAACTTCGTTCTACCATTGACCATAACAAGTCAATGAAGGAAGAAGTGACAACCTTGAAAAAGGATTTTAAACAAAAAGAAGATAAATACATTGAAAAATTTTTAGACATCAAAAGGCTAAAAGAAAAGTTTGAAGATAGAATATTCAAACAAATCATTCTTTTCAAAACGATGCCATGTTAATGTAAACCAAAACTTTTTATGATGAAAAGAAAAAGTGTAGCAATAGCTAGTACAAAACCCTATGTCTCACACGTGCAAAACAAGTTCACAAACTGCCCTCTTAATGGTACTGAAATAGTCCCATGACCGAATCATTAAACCTGTTGGTGCTGACTCGGAGGAAACTCTTTGAGATAGCTGATTTAGGACTAGAAAAAGAATGTATAGAAAATGAAAAGCCCTCCCAGTGGTATATTAAAAATAAAGTTAAGTTTGCAACCCCCTATATTACTCAAAAGAGAACTATCTTGCAATCTACGCTACCTCAGAGATATTTAAACTGCCCCTTAACAGATATATTTAGGCCAAGAGAAATGAAAATGACGAGGAAAAAGGTTGAAAGCTCATCTTATAACCACTTTTCAACACCGACTTGATAACCACCCAATACACCTGTCTAAGCTTGTCCCCCAGGGTTCTCCAAACAAAAAGTCAGTGAAAATTAATAATTAATACTCACCGACAACTTTTTACAGAATTTTGACAAAACTATGTAAAGAGAGATCACACCAACAGGTGTCACAGAAGGGGAAAGAGGTTTTGAACAAACAAAAAGAAAGTTACATTACTGAAGACAAAACCATTTTTCAAAACTCTTAAAACACACATTAAAGGAGTTCAAAAGGCTCTCTTTAAAAAGAATTTAAAGAAATGGAAGAAATTTTTGATCAAATGTCAGCAGAGGTGGACCAGAATACTGTGGACAAGCAATGTGCTGAAATTGAAAGGAAAAACCTTCTCATTGCAAATGAGAATCTAATTGCTAATTGTTTGTCGAATCAATTGATGTTTGCTGTTGAACAATCACGTTGTCTTTGATCTTGAAGCAGTAGATCTCTAAAAATTACAAAATGAGAATCAAAAGGATGTTAAGGAAGAAATGAATAAAGAGGTTTTTATCACAAACTGAGTGGAATACCTGAATTTGCAATTGAAATAGCAACACCTTTAAGAAAACGTTGGAAATAACAAATCACAAACTTCTCAGGATGTTCCTGAATTTGACTCATTTTTCAGAATTAAAATTCTAGAAACACAGCTTCAAGAAAAGGACAACGCAATTAGAAGTTGTAAAACTTATAATGCTAAAGATGTCACTTATCTTATTGAACAAAATGATAGTGTTAGAGAAGAACTAGAAAAGGTTCAAACAACATGTAAATGAATTGTAGGACTCCATTAAATTACGCGAGCTCATACTAGTAGTAAAAGACATCTACCATGATTAAATGAAATTGAGAGTCTAAAGGCTTAGTTGAAAAGCAAAGTGTCTTGTGTCACTAGTGACTCATCAAAAAACCAAAGTACTTAGTGGCGCCTGTCATGTATAGCCAGTAATGTTAAACCCATCCCTCATCCCCTTAAGAACAATAGGAGTGCTCATTTAAACTATATCAACCATCTTAAGGAGAGTGTAGAAATAGTTAGGGAGATTGTAAAGGAAGCTAGAGTAGTTAAACCACTAGATAATGCACTTAACTATGCTTGTCAATACACTAAGCTATCCCAGGAATTGTTAGAATATGTGATTGGCACTTGCCCAAAAAGTTTCAATGAAAGAGATAACAAGGCTCCCTCTACCCCTTTATCTAGGCGAAAGCAAGTTACTTTTAATGAAATTAAAAACCAAAAAACATCCAACATAATACACAGAAACATGTAGTGCAGACCGAGAAGTTCATCAGTCTAATGTCACGGTGATTCCTTCTACAGGAGTAAGCAGTTCCACTGGAGCAAGCGAATCAAAGCCTAAAAGCTATACAAAGCACAATAGGATCCTGCCAGCTAAGAGTGTGAATAAGAAGGAAGTAGAAGAACACCTTAGGACAATTAAGTCTGTATGGACAAAAGTGAATAGAGTTGATTCTAGCATTAGCTCTAAGTGTGTTGTAATTAATTCGAATTCTGAATCTGTGTGCAAAACGTGTAACAAATGCTTGATTTTTGCAAATCATGATATGTGTGTTGTTAAAAGTTTGAGTTATGTGAATGCAACCCCCACTGTTAAAAACGATTTAAACAAGGCCAAACAGGTTTAGAAAGATAAAGGCAAACTGTCTGCTAATGATTTGAACAAGGCCAAATAGGTTTGGAAAGCTAAAGGCAAACTGTCTGCTAATGTTGGTTATCAATGGAGACCCACAGGAAAGAAATTCACCTTAGGAAAATATACTGGTGGGCATCAATGGAGACCCAG